>JANBXA010000507.1:0-76554 GCA_030556225.1 Cricetiscus sungorus | reverse complement strand
GAAATCAACCTGTATCTCACTTTTTCTTTTTTCTTTCAATAGAAAGTCAATTAATTTGTTGTTAACCAGTGTAACAAATTAGGCAGTCTGTTAGAAAAATGGTTCTAATTAGTTGGCAATGACAAGCCCCCAGGTATTGTGGTTTAATAAGGGTCAGATAAACAAATAGGCCAAATAGGTATTTATTAAGGGAGAAACAACTCACAACACAGATAGATGAACACAGCAGTTAAACCTGGATGCTCCTCTTTCCGTGTCCCACCAGAAAGATAGCGTTCTCCACCTCCTTCTGAGACTTAGCCCCACAGGTCACTTCTGCCCCTGGCTCCACCTCTCAATGGGTTTGGTAAGTGCCACAGAAGTAGACACATTTAATATCCCACTGCAATTCCTCTTGTAGTCTAAAGAAACGATCTATACTTGATACAAAACTATATAAAAAGCAGTGAATAACCAGTGTGCTTTAAGAAAATCGAGAACAAAACCACAAACATACCTAGTCCTAGGGTGAAGGCATAAGGGAGGTTACAATATAGTTGTCATAACTGGAAAGCTTAAGTCTAGTACCTAATATATCTATCTAGGAAGAGAGAATAATACTTAAGATAGTTTAATGTTCAACCTCATCAAGACCTGAGAAAGAAAATATTGATACTAGGGTAGACAGGAAGTGCGGATGGGCAACTTCCAAAAGGTGCAGCAAGGACAGAAACAGCAAGCTACCTGGACAGTCACCCAAGGTCTCACAGCAACGTTGGTTCAGCCAGTTTTGGCTAAGGCCAGGAGTATTTGAAGACCACAACAAAAGCAGGGAGGTAGAAAGGCTGTCTTACCCTGACTTGGCAAGGTTCTACAGTATTCTATGTTTGTATATATGTATATATGTATATATGTATATGTGTGTATATATATGTATATATATACACACACATATACACACACACATATATGTAAATGCCTAAAGTAGGGGTAGACTAAAAATGTCTAAACAAGAGGTAGAGCTCTAAATGGCAGCAAGACAAATATCCCAAATTGTATAAAAATATAAAATGCCTTGAACACAAGCAAAAGTATACATATATAGAATATGGCAAGTATATTGTGCATAAAACATAAATGGAAAGATTTCACACAATATAAAAAATACAAGATACAATTCTTCCAGGAAGGAAATAAACTTAATTTTACATAGGTTACCACAAATAATAATATATAACAATGTAAGCTGTAATACTAATGTCTCACTCTTACTGAATAATTCACAAGAAAATAGGCTAATCTACCTATATTCATTCTGAACCATACCTTTCCCAACCATACCCTATTCCTGTCTAAAAGAGATAACCAAGTCTAAGTATCACCTTCCAAACCCAACCCCAGGTAACTAAAACCAACCCTATGAAGATGAATATTATACCTAAATTCCAAGAGTGGGGAAAGGGGGCATTGTTATCTTAAGATTACTTCCTGCTGAAATGGAACAATGATTTCTCCATGCGATCCTGTTGGAAAAAAAATTTAAGCAACCAAATTTCTGAACAGAACTGGCTGTAACATATGTGTGGCAGAAAATGCTTGACTGGAATTCTACTTGAAACTCTGGCCAGGATGTAATAAGAAGGTGCACCAATACAGGTAGCTAGTCATGAGTTGTCTCGAGAAAAGCAGTCTTAAACCGGTTTTGGGTGAAATTTGTAGTCCAGATGCATCAGGTTGAGTCAAGTGCAAATGTCCAATTGGAGCCCCATCTTCTTCCTACAGTGTTCAAAGATTGCTGTTGAGAACTGTTATATTCCTTGTGGAAAACTTAAATATCAATATCAAGGTAAAATTTTTAATTTTTATGGTATGCATTAGGGAAAGGCAACAATAAGTATTAAAATGTAAATGAAAAAAATAGGATTTCAGAGAGAAAATTGCGAATAAGTGAACGAGTCTTTAGATTTTGTTTTCTTCTGCCTTACACCAATTGGCTTCTTGATATAAGGCAGAAACTGTGAATTGAATCTTAACACTATGCTTGAATTTAGAGAAGGAAAGACAAATCCAACTCCAAAGCCAGCATTGGTTTACATGAATCGGGACTTCAAAAATATTAGATAGTAAAGAGAAATAGATTTCAGTATAGAAACAGTTTACTAGACTTCAGTATTTTTACCATAAATCGGATTCTTCTTCATTAAGTGATTCTTTGTGGAGAGCTGTCTTCTCTTCTGTAGGTACCTATATGTTCATTATCTCTTGGCTGTTTGAAGATAGGTATTCCCTGTTTTCCTTTAAGTAAAAGAACAGAACACTTCCCCTAGCTTTGAGAAGTCTCTGCACATCTCACGGGACCTAATTTTTTGGATGACTTGTCATTCCTCTTCATTAAGATATTTCTCTTGTTCAACTCGTATCTTGATTAACTTAGATGGTATCAATAGCTTTTCTTCTCCTGCAAAACCCCTGCCCCAATGTAACACATATCCTGGTTTCCATTATGAGGTCAATACTTCCTTGAAATACACTGGCTGATTTAGTTCAGAAGTTTTTTCTATTGTCCGGTGTCTTTCTGCCACCATTTTTCTGTTTTTTTCAGCATTAAGAAAGTTTAATATTAATAAAGCATTATATAATCTGTGTTTGGGTGTCTTGGTTCCTCCTGCCTGTTTATGGAGCACTTCGTTTAAAGTACGATTAGATCTCTCAACAACTGCTTGTCCTGTAGGATTGTGTGGTATACCAGTTATGTGTTTTATGTTACAATACTCAAAAAACTGTTTCAATTTGCTGGAAATATATGCCAGAGCATTGTAAGTTTTCAACTGTGCAGGTATGCCCATAATGGCCATTACCTCTAAAAGGTATTTTAACTCTAAAAGATAATAATAACAGAATCAGCATTTTCAGAGATCAGAGCAGTAGCCCATTGAAAACTTGAAAATGTGTCTATAGTGTGATGTACCTATTTTAATACTCCAAATTCTGCAAAATGAATCACATCCATTTGCCATATTTCATTTCTATTTATACCTTTAGGGTTACTGCCTGGTGGTAAAGGAGTTTGGTTATAGAATGAGCAAGTAGGACATTTCCTTGGCTTGTTGCCAAGTGATAGAAAAATCCTTTTTCAATCCTTTCCTCTTCACATGGTGTTTCTTATGAAACACTGATGCTTCTAGCACACTTCCTATCAATAACCGATAAATTTCAACATTGCCTTGTGCTAGAGGACCTGGCAGACCCGTATGGGATCTGATGTGTGTTATATATGTAGGATGAATCCTCTTTCTGATAGTATCTTGTAACTGTATAAACAATGAAGTTAATTCTGTATCATCAGGAATAAATTCTGCAGTCTCGATGTGTAAGACTACTCTCTCTGCATATTGAGAGTCAGTAACTATATTGAGGGGTTCTGTAAAATCCATAAGTACCATGTGAATGGCATACAATTCTGCCTTTTGTACAGAATTGTAAGGGCTTTGAACTACTTTGCTTATTTCTCCTGATTTATATCCTGGCTTACCAGATTTGTTTGCATCAGTGTAGAATGTAGGAACTCTAGAGATAGGAATTTGTCTTACAATGTGTGGAAGTATCCAAATCGTCTTCTTTATGAATTTGATTCATTCACTTTTGGGATAATTGTCGCTAATTATTCCCCAAAAATTACTGCATGCTTTAAAGAGCTGCAAGACAAATATCCCAAATTGTTTCAAAATACAAAATGTCTTGAACACAAGCTAAAGTATACATACAAAGAATATGGCAAGTATAATGTGCATAAAACATCATAAATGGAAATATTTCACACAATATAACAAATATCTTACAATGCATGGAAGGATCCAAATCGACATCTTTATAAATTTGATTCTTTCATTTTTGGGATAATTGTTGCTAATTATTCCCCCCAAAAATTACTGCATTCTCTCTGCCAATATTCCTTATCTTTCCATAAGGAAGAAATTTTCTCATTATTTAAAGGTACTATAATTTCTGCTGAATCCATTCATGTTAGTTGACAAAGTCTTAATTTACCTTTTAAAATCATGTCAGATATCTTTTCTATATATGTTTTTAGTTTTTTATTCTGTTTATGTGGTAGAAATATCCATTCTAATATGATATCTTCCCTCTGCATCAAAATCCCTGAAGGATATTCTCTAGATGGTAATATAACCAGAATTCAGTCTAATTTTGGATCCACACGGTCCACATGTGATTCTAATATCCTCTTTTCTACCCATTCTAATTCCCTTTCAGCCTCAGCTGATAGTATTCGTGGACTATTCAAGTCTTTGTCCCCTTTTAGGGTCATTTTTAAGTTTTTCAAATCATGCCCTTCTACTCCAATAATGGTTTGGACTTGAGAGATCTCTCCTAGTAATTTTTGAAGATCATTAAGAGTCTGATAATGATCTCTCCTAATCTGTACTTTTTGTGGTCTAATTTTCTGTAGACCTATTTTGTATCCTATGTAGTTGATAGAATTTCCTTTTTGTATTTTTTCAGGAGCAATTTGTAATCCCCAACGAGGTAAAACTTCCTTTACTTTCTCAAACATTTTTTCTAATGTTTCTATTTTAGAATCAGCTAACAATATACCATCCATGTAATGATAAATTATGGATTGTGGAAACTGTTCACAAATTGTTTCCAGTGGTTTTTGTGCAAAATATTGGCATAGAGTGGGGCTATTTAGCATTCCCTGTGGCAAAACCTTCCATTGATATCTCTTCACCAGTTGAGAATTATAATTAGGTACCGTGAAGGCAAATTTCTCTTTACCTTGTTCCCGTAAAGGTATAGTGAAGAAGCAATTCTTTAAGTCAATATCTATAATAGGCCATTCCTTAGGTATCAAAGAAGGCAAGGACATTCCAGGCTGTAGCGACCCTATTGGCTGAATAACTTTATTGATGGCTCTCAGGTCTGTAAGCATTCTCGATTTAACAGATTTCTTTTTGATAACAAATACAGGAGAATTCCAAGGGCTGGTTGATTCCTCGATATGTCCAGCATTTAGCTGTTCCTGTACCAGGTTTTCTAAAGCTTCTAACTTCTCAGAGGTCATAGGCCATTGCCCTACCCATATAGGTTCCTCTGTTAACCATTTTAAGGGTAGGGCTTTTGGTTCCTCTGTTTGTTCAGCGCTTGCATTCTGTTTTTGTACAGCCTGGATATTTAGTGTCTGTCTTGAATAGTATTTTATAACACCCTTTCCACAATCATGAGGTCGTTTATGGTTCCTATCCATTATTGGAGGAATGTTAATCTGTGTATTCCATTGCTGTAATAGATCACGACCCCATAAATTTATTGCTATATCGGCCACATATGGTCTCATCCTTCCTCTCTGTCCTTCTGGTCCTACACATTCAATCCATCTCGTGCTCTGTTTTACCTGAGACAGGGTTCCAATCCCTAAGAATTGAACATTTACCTCTTGCAGGGGCCATCTAGGAGGCCAGGATTTATCAGTTATGATAGTTACATCAGCTCCCATGTCCAGTAAACCTTCAAACAGTCTGTTATTCATTTTAACTATCAATCTAGGCCTATGACTATTTATAGAGGTTTGACAAAATATACACTTTTTGTTTCGTTTACTCAAGTTTGATTCAAATTCCATCTCTAGTATGTCATCCAGAGCGGTATGAGTTTTTACAGTAGGCACTGGATTTTCTAATTGTCCTGTGGGAGATTGCCCTCCATTGTGGCTGGGAATATCTGGACCACCTTTGGCATGGGGGCCTTCCAGAGGCCCCCCAAGGAGTTTCCCGATGGTAAAGGGTTTCCTTGCTTGTCTCTGGTCGATCTACATTCATTGGTCCAGTGTTGGCCTTTGCCACACCTTCTACATAACCCAGAAGTCTGAGGCCTTCTGTTAGATTCATTCCTGGGAGTGTTACTTCTAGAAATAATTTGCCTACAATTTCTTTTTAGATGTCCTTTCCTACCACAGTTAAAACATCTGACATTGTGATATCTTTTCAACCCTTTGGAGATGGCTTCTCCTAGCCAAGCTGCTATGTCCTCATAGTTAGGATCTCTGTTATCTTGATGTCTTCTCGGATTTTTAGATGTGGCCTCTCCTACCCAAGCGTCAGTGTCAACATAGTTAAAACCTCTGTTATCTTGATGTCTTCTCATACCATTAGATATGGCCTCTCCTACCCAAGTTTCAGTGCTATTATCATTATATTCCATGTTGGCTGTATATAGAACCCAGTCATCTAAAGGTGCTGATCGAGTTTTTAAAGGCCAAAGCACTTGTTTGCATCGAGGGTTCGCATTGTTATAAGCTAATGTTTTTATAAGTACTTCCCTAGTTTCTATGTCTGCTACCTCTAATTGCACTGCTCTAGACAATCTTTCTAGAAATACAGTAAAATGTTCTCTTGGTCCTTGCCTTATCTTGACATAGGATTCTATCTTTTCCCCTAGTTCATGAACCTTATCCCAAGCATTCAGAGCTGCTGTACTGCATAGAGACAAGATATGTTCATCATAGGCAGCTTGGGTTTCTGGGTCAGCATAAATACCCTCACCAAGGATTTTATCTTGGGGAGCTTTATAACCTTTCTTCAAGTCCTGAAGTTCAAGAGCTTTTGCTTCTTCTCTCCATAAAGCCCTCCATTCTGATTGAGCAGAGTTTTCAAGGACAACGGATATCAATTGATCCCAATCCTTAGGGGTTACCTTGTTATTCCTTGCCCATGATTCTATTAACTGCTTCACATATGGTGAGTGCATACCATAAGAGACTACTGCTTCCTTTATACCTTTTAAATCTTTCATACTTATTGGTTCCCACTGATAGGCAACACCACCTGTTGGGTGTTTTTTCGTTTCTGGTTTTTCATTAACAGATACAGGGAAAACTCCCCTGACCCTAAATGGTGTAGAAAATTTTAACACTCTTTCATGCCCTGTTCCCTGTAGTTCTCCTGATATGTCAGATCGATGGTCTTCTAAGGCCTGAAATCTATTCACCATTGTTTCTTTGAATGTCTGAACTTCTTGAACCACATAAGTTTCTAGAGACTTCATTGCATTAGTCAGTTTATTACTTTCTCCAACTACAAATGATTCCATGTTTTTAATATTCTCATCCTTAGATATAATCTGAATGGCATGTAAACTGCCTTCCAGAAACAATGTTCTATCTGCCAGCTTGTCATTATCCTCAGACATGGAACAGATTCTATCTGCTAATCTTTCCATCTGATGTTCCAGTTTTTTAACCTTATTAGTAGATTCGTCCAACCAGGAACGAGCCGTTTCTGCTAGCATGGTAATGCATTGCATTGTTTCTGTTTTGGTTGTTGAGTTATCAGCTATGAAACAAATTCTGTTTTCTAGTTGGTCATTTTTATGTTCCATGTTTTGCATTCTAGCTGTCAGCTCTCTATTGACATCTTCAATGTTCTGAACCTTTTCCTCTAAACATTTTATATTTTACATTCTAATTTTAAGCTCTCCATTGTCATGTTCAACTGAACCTTTTTTCTAAAGATTCTATGTTTTGCGTTCTAATTTTTAGCTTCCCATTGTCATTTTCAATATTCTTAACCTTTTTTTCTAAGAATTCTATGTTTTGCGTTCTAATTTTCAGCTCTCCATTATCATTTTCAATATTCTGAACCTTTTTTTCTAAGGATTCTATGTCTTGCATTCTAATTTTCAGGTCTCCATTATCATTTTCAATATTCTGTGTTCTGTTTCTCAGCTCTCTATTGCCATCTTCAATATTCTGAATCTTTTCTTCTAAACATTGTATGTTTTGCATTCCAATTTTAAGCTCTCCGTTGTCATTTTCAATATTCTGCATTCTGTTTTTTAGCTCTCTGTTGTCATTTTCTACAATTTGAATCCTTGTTAATAACTCTCTTATGGTTTTTACAAGTTCCTTATTATTTGCCCTAGTCTCAAACCAATTCTTTAAAAATATCATAATAATGATGAAACCCATTGCTATTACAAGAAAAATGTATATATTGGTTAAGTCATGATTTTCTTCTGTTAAAATTCCTTCTATACAAGAAGTAAAGGAATTTCTAAAGTCCTGCATTGTAAGATTATCCGCCATAGCTATGGGACAATTGATCTCAGATATTATATCAACTTAAATTGCAAAGAATGTTGCAATTACCTTAGGTGTAATTCTGCTCTCCTGGAACTTTGGTTCTTTTATTTGCAGATCTCAACACCTCCAGCCGTAACCGCCAAATAGCGTCTTGCAGCAGATAATTCTTCTGATTCAGTCCCTGCAGAATAGCTCTTAACAAACTATAGCAAGCGAGAAATTGTTAAACGAATAATTAAAAGGACCGTGTAATTGCTGGGACACACAAACAAGGCAGGTGCCAGGGCAGGCGCCAGGTGGCGGCGCGAATGCAAAGTGGGGAAATGGGCAAAATATGAGAAGCAGGGAGTGCCTTCTCAGGGCCACTGTGGAGGTAAAGGGGTTGGATGGCAGAGGCAACTGTCCCACAACTTGTGGTGTGTCCAACTAGTTAGGCAAGGAACCCTGCCCGTTCAGGGATGGTGGGGGAAGGGAGCGGCTTGGCTTCTGCCGCCTCTCCCACCTCTATCACTGGGGCGAAAGCCAGGTCCGGTGAAAATCCAAATCCCACTTCTGACACCAGATATTTTGATTTAATAAGAATCAGGATAAACAATTAGGCCGAACAGAAGTTTATTAAGGGAGAAATAACTCACAACATAGGCAGATGCATGCGGCGGGTTCCAGCAGATCCTGAGCCTTCCAGTGTCCACCACCCAAAAGGGGAGGCCAGTCCCTCTCCCAACCTTTTCTCTCCACTCCCATCCGGCCCTGTCTCAGCCCCAATGGGCATGGCCTAAGCCACAGGTGCAGACAAGGTGAATATCTCGCTACAGATTCCTCAGTAAATTGTGAATCATTGTACCACAAGACCCAGTAATCCTCTTATTAGGCACATTCAAAAATGATCTATATCCATAGAACAATGGCATGTGCTTAACTATGTTTGTAGTGGCATTATTTGAAATACCAAGAACCAGGATGAAACTTGAATGTCCCTCAACTGAAGATTGGATAAAGAAGATGTGGCACATTTACACAATGAAATACTACTCTGTGGGGGAGGGGTAGAATCTTAGAATTTGCCGAAAAATGGATGAACTTGAAGAAACACTCCTGAATGCAGTAACTCGGTCACAAAAAAGGAACATGGTATGTATTCACTCGTATATGGATTTTAGACTTGGAGCAAAGGATCACCAGCATATAATTCACACCACTAGAGAAACTAGTATACAAAGTGGAGTCTAAGTGCTTCATACAAGTTCCTTCAGAGAAGAGAACTTGATTTCCAGAGCATATAGGGAGTGGCAGGGCAGTGAGTGGAGAGAGAGCTAAGAAAACGACAAGAGGAAAGAAGGGAAGAAAAGCACATTGGCCTAGCAAGATTGAGTCAGGGGATGAGGGAAAAGAGAGAGAGAGAGAGAGAGAGAGAGAGAGAGAGAGAGAGAGAGAGAGAGAGAGATACACCAAACAAGAGGGAGTCATTATAGGTTAGAAGAGAAAACTGACTCTAGAGAAATGTCCAGAGACCTACAAGACTGATTCCTATTAACAATTTTAGCAACAATGGAAAGGCTACCATAAATTCCCTTCCCTTATAATGAGTTTGAATAACTTATCCACAATTAAATAGCCTTCATCTAGTAGCTGATGGAAGCAGAAGCAGGCACCTACAGCTAAACACTGGCCAAACTGGAGTACAGATGCAGAGAGGCAGGACTTGAGCAGGGTACAGAATCACACAGAGACAGCTGACCTGAACAAGGAGAAGCTAATGGGCCCCCAGACTGATAGCTGTGTACCCAGCATTAGATCAACCCAGACCCCGTAAATATGGGTTTCAGTCAGAAGGTCTGGGCAGTCTAAGGGTCTTCTGATGGTAAAAGTAGTATGTACACCTGGTGCAAAAAGGGATTTTGGGAGCACATTCCATTGGAGGGATACTCCCATAATGTAGAAGCAGTGGGGATGGCCTTGTTCCTACTCCACATGACTTAACAGATTTAGTTGTGCCCTCCTAGAGGCATTATCCATGTGATGCAGGGGGTAGAAATGGGAGGGGAAGGTGATCCGTTTGCATGGGAGGGTGGGAGAGAAGGAGAGATGGAGAGAGGGAGCAAGATGGAACTGTGATCCATATGTAAAATAAAATAAAAAGACTGAATACTGGTAAATGACAGATATGCAACTCAGAATTATTTTTCAGGGTCAGAGCTTTTCTCTGATAAAAAGATGATGTTTAATAAATCTTTTAGCAATATAAAGCTATTTGAGTTAAAAATAAAATTGACTTTAAAATAAAAGAATATGAATTAATCAAAAAATGTGAAGATAATGCATCCTTAACTCACCAAGATGGGACTTGACTTGCCTCTTCATAGAATAGAGGATAATTTATTTAATTTACAAATATTTAAATGATCTTGAATACTAACCACTGTCATCAATTTAAATAATTTTTTAATAAAATTTCTGGGTGTGGCATACATGATACCACAACGTGGCTCCAAACTTCAGGTATTGTGGATGACATAATCATTGTTTTATTAGACTATAAAATCAAACACTAGTTGGTATCACTTCCCCAATATAGCTCCAAACCATAATCATGAACAATGTTGTCATCATTGATTTAAATAAGTTAATTACATAATTAAATATTAGATGGTCTTACATACCTGACTCCCACAATGTGATGCAAAAATCTACTGATCATCAATTATTTACTGTCCTATTTTCATAAATAAATAATTACACAATCAGTGAATAAGACTGTCTGCCATACTAGACACCCACAAGTTGTTTCTAACTTGGCTCCCACAAAAATATGGCAAACTAAACGGATGATGGATTAATCACAGATTTGAGCAGTAAGATGTGTAAGTAAATAAAAGTCATTGTGTATCCAGGGTTTAAGGGGATATCAGACAGTTGATGTTGAGCAGCTGCCCTATTAGAGATGAATTGCTATCCAATTATTCCTCAGTCTAGTGTAACAAATGGATTAACACATCCCTGAAGGAAGTTGACAATGGAAATCTCACCTTTTATTCAATAATTGTGAGTATTTTTATCTTCTTCATCTATAGTTTCACTTCTTTGGGAAGATGACATTCATCAACAAAAGTATTTGTACTGTTTTTCCACAAACTATTTCTTGACATTAGGTAATCTTGAATTGTGTAATATTAATAGCTGTAGGCCAACTTCCAGGGTTTGGCTATTACTTGGTTAGGAAAATCAATTTCCACAAGTGCTGTCATTAATAGTTTTATGAGATTCTTATCATGGGAGACTAAAATATCTGATTGAAGTTGCTCTCTTGTTCTTGGACCATAATAACAGAATATAGAATTCCAGCAGGGTTTCCAGGCAACATATATGATCAAAGATTCTGTCGCTTTCCCCTACACCTCTCACTTGCTAAATAGCACACACACTAATGGACTAAGCTTATAGCCTCATTGATTTTCTCCCCAAAATGCAAGGCTCTTTTCTGAGTTTTTTTTTTATTTTCAAGTCATTTAAACAACTACATGCCTATAGTGATATACACATGAAAAAGAAAGCATCATTATGCCATTATGCCAAGGAGGAAAGAGGAAATAGGAAGCAGAATTCAACATGGAGAGCCTGGAGAGGTAGAACACCAGCCAGCCACTCTGGCCAGTAAGATGAGCCATGTGGAAATACTTAGATTAATAAAAAGGGGTTAATAATTAAGACAGACCTAGCCGGTAAGGAATTAGTAACTGACCAACATTATATCAAATACAGAGTATATCAAATACAGTGGTATAGATATGAATATTTTGTTTTGGAATGGATTTTCATTTATTGACACAATTTGAGGCCAATCTTGTGATATGTATATTTCTCCTCTTGTTTAGGTATTGTGTTTATATAGCTCAGTTAGAAATGTAATTTATAATTTAGTACAGATTATATAGTATTACCTATGATAGAAGTTATAGTTCAGTTAGTTAGCATTTCTAGATATGTAGAGATATATTTGAGATGAATAGGCATTCTTCAAACCTTTCAAACACCTACAGAATATGGAATTTAAAATGGTTTAGGGTTTTTTTTGACAGTGAGAAATAACTGCTCCAGGAAATACCACCTGCATCAGAAAGGAAGATGGGCCTTAAAGAAACATGTTATAGAGTTTATCTCTAATATTGCAAGACTAGCCACTTGGACATACTGCTCTTGTCTAGACTGACTATATGCTATATAAACTGGATGTGCAGGACTGACAGAAAAGTGACTGCTGAAACAAGATTATTGCTACAGGATTCCTGCTTCGTGGAAGTGTTTGCCAGTCTACAAGACATAGAAAAAAGTGACTGAAAAACTGTCAATACAGATGGACAGTTTAAAGTGTTCTGCTTTGCTGAAAAGTCTGCCTGACACACCTTGGCCTATGGGCTGTAGATGGAACTTTACAGAAGAATTTTGGGTGACTGAATAGGCAGTGAGTTGTCTCTTCATTTCTAGAGTTTATACATTATCCTTCTGTGGTCTTTGAAGGAGTTGAAGACAGATAGTTATGGTTACAGTTTTCTTTAGTTAGGATTAAAGATAAGTTACATATAGGACTTTAGACTCACAAAGATAGCATAGATGATATTTTCTTTAAGTCTTACAAAATGTTAGTGGACTAAATATTATTAACCTTGATTCTTTTTTGATAACTATTTAATGGTATATTTTGCTATGTTAAGGTTAAAACCCTTCTTTTATTTCAGACAGAAAAGAGGAGATGATGGGAGATGTTCTTCTGTAAATATGTTTTTCATACTGGTTAATGGATAAAGCACTGTGGCAAATAGGAAGGCATGACAGGTGGGACTAAGAGACAAGGAGGAAAGAGGAAGGGGGAAGGAGGAGTCAACATGAAAAGCCTGGAGAGGTAGAATGCCAGCTAGCTGCTCTGGCCGGTAAGGTGAGCCACATGGAAACACTTAGATTAATAAAAATGGATTAATCATTAAGACAAAGCTAGCAAGTAAGGAATAAGTAACTGGTCAATAGGATTGTATCAAATACAGAGTCTCTGCATGTTAACGGGGACAGGCAAGGTGGTGGGACCAGGTGGGCTGGTGGAAAACAACTAGCTACAGTAAACCATTGTCAAATTTAGTAATTATTGTAGTTATTAATCTTCTTTGCCTAAGAAATAAAATTCATTTTGATTTCATAAATAATTTCCAACTACTTGGTGACAAGAAGTTTCACATAAAAATTCTCTCTTCTCATATTTACAATACATTTCCAGGAGTCCAGAGTAAGTTATTTTTTCTTGTTGCATGAAAACTCTGTGAGCATGGTTGTTTCTTATCATGACTGTAATTTTCTGTTCAATGTGTTTGTTGTAGTGTGTGTGTATGATTGTGTGTGTGTGTATGTGTGTGAGTATGTATGTGTGTGTGTTTGTGTGTGTGAATATATTTATTTTTCTCTGTGTGTCTTTTTGCATTGCAACAATCATTCACTTACCTACCTTCTCCCTGTATTTATAACTATACCTTGTGGTCAAGTTGTTCTAAAGAGGATACAGAAAAGCTTATTTTCATTTCAGTAAATAAAAATGGATTAACACAGAGGCACAAGAATGGTATTGTCTCCATTCTGAAAATATGAAAATTGGAGCATAGGAATTATGCTTATATACTCTTCATTGAAATTGAATGGTATAATGAAGTGTTCACTGTCACGTGTAATATACTAGTCATGTAATTGTTTGGTAGGTTAATCTAAAATAAGCATAACTCAAAAAAGAGCCTTGAGTTTTTGGAAGACAATAATTGATATTATAACACAAACTCATGAATAGTTGGGGTTGTTTATGTATGTGGAAGTGTTACCAGAATGTGACAGTTAAATCATAACTGTTGCCTGGCAGCGATGGAGGAATTCTCTATTCTCATATCATGGGCCTTAGAGAGCAGCTGAAATGCTGTCTTACCATTGGATATTTTGGTCTCCCAATTTAAGTGTTCCATAAAACATTTAATGACAACATATATGGCCCAATCTGTGAGAGTTGGCCTGGAGCTATTAATACTACACAATTCAAGATTATCTAATATCAGGGAATATAGTCTGTGGAAAAACAGTTCAAAAACTTTTGTTGATTAATGCCATCTTCCCTAAGAAGTGTACCTACAGATCAAGAAAATAAAAAAAGCTCACAGTTACTCAACAAAAGATGAGTTTTCTATCATTGGCTTCCTTCAGCATGATTTTTATCCATTCATTATACCAGATTGGTGAATAACTGGACAGAAGTCCATTTTTAATGAAGCTACTGTCCAACATTAATTGTCTGATATTCTATGAAACTCTTGATACACATTGTCATTTTAACCATTTCTTCATTTTATTATTCGATTCTATGATTAAGTAATCAGTGATCACTAGACTTTGGCATGATCTTGTGGGAGTCTAGAAAGAGACCAATCTTGCCAGACTGTCTCATCCTCTGATTATATAATCATTGAAACAGTTCATTAGATAATCAATGATCACTGAAGTTTTGTGCCACCTTGTGGGTGTCAAATATGTAGGACAATCTATGTATTTAATTATGTGTTTAAATTATTTAAATAGACTATGACATTATCGAGCATGAGTCAGATTTGAAGTCACATTGGGGAAGTGAATGATGAGACATCATATCATTATTTGATTATTAGTTATTTAAATGGGTGATACATTGTTTTTAAGTTTGTCACCTCGTGGGAGTTAATATGCAAGACAATCTAAATATTTATTTATGTGTTTATTTATTTTATCACATAAATAAATCATTATGTATTCCAGGAATAGTCCAATGTGTCTTCACCTTGGGGGAGTTAAGTGTGCTTCTTAATCACAATATTTAATCGCTTAATTTAATCTTTAATGTCAATGATGTCCTGCTTCCTGACTGGAGTCTGCCCAGTACTCCCTGAGAGTCAATTATGTGATATTTCCTAATAAATTAAGTATTTACTTATTAAATATGCCATTATTTCATCGATTATTGCTTGAGTTTGGTGCCATCTTGTGGTGGTCAACTAGACAAGACCATCCAATTATTAACTTATTTAATATTTAATTTCAATGATGTCATCTATTGGGGTAGAGTTTGGAGGAGGTTAGTGTTTGGCTATGGAAGTTTTTACAGCAGATGCCCGAGAATATGCAGCATTGCCCAGAGCTCCAGGTCACTGGGAAATAGAGTCCAGAAGGTGTCATGCTACCAATGAGAAGAAGTACAACAATTCGACTAAGCGTTGTGTGGCAGTCAGATTGGGTGCTTGCTCCCCTTTCTCCAAATTTCCTCTTTCGCTCTCTACTCTGAGAAGAACAAATGGCAGCACAAAAGGCCAATCACCATCACAGATGTGTTGCCAAGGATAACGTCACAGAATGCAACTAGCTTCTCTCTTGGCTTAGCAAGTGAAACAGCAGCTGCCACTGCAAGGATACCAGCTCCTGAAGTTGCCTTGTCAGGACTGCAGACATTCGGTGCCACATGATGACATTATCCGAACAGAGTTCATTAGGGAAGATCTTCTGATCACCACATTATTAAATTTATTGAATATTTAAAATCACTGAGGATAGCATCCTTCATGAGTCAGGTCCAGCATATTCTTCAGGGAATCGATGATGTGAAACCATCCAATTATTTTATCACTTTATTATTTAAATCATTCCTTACCTAATCTGTGATCATTGGCGTTTGGAGCTACTTTTTGGGGTTCAAGGCTGCCAGAAACTCTCACCATCTGATTATTTAATTATTCAAACCTATCATTAATTCGAGGAAAAATGGAGTCTGGCTCAATTTTGTTGGTGTTTATTGTGGGTGTCATTTCATTATTTGTTTACTTTACATAATCAAATCTATGATTAAGTAATTATCACTGGAGTTTGACCCACTCTTGTGGGAGTCAAGTATGAGACACCATCAAATTGTTTATCTACTAATTATAAAATTTCTCATTACATTGTCAGTGATCATGGGAGTTTGTAGCTAGATCACTTTGAAGAGAGCTTATGGGGGAACATTATTAGAGAGAACTTTTGAGGAGATATCTTCAAAATAGCTTTAGAAATAGAACTTTTGAGAAGAATATTTCTTGAAGAATAAAAGGCCATGAGAGGACAATGTATTTGAGCTGGTTTATTTCCTTCTTTTCCTCAGATGAGAAGTTTCTAGCAATTCTCTAGCTGCCCTGTTGTACACCTGCACAGATGATGAATACCTTCAAAAATATTTTTACAGATGACTGTCTTAGGAAAATCCAGGTCTGTCACACCTGAAAAGGAAATAAGTTATCACATCTCACTTGGGAAATTGTGTCATTATTACTTTT
Source organism: Cricetiscus sungorus (assembly GCA_030556225.1). NCBI lineage: Eukaryota > Metazoa > Chordata > Mammalia > Rodentia > Cricetidae > Cricetiscus > Cricetiscus sungorus. The sequence goes on along the minus strand of JANBXA010000507.1, from coordinate 60,123 downwards.
AGGTTTAAAAATTTTGACTCATTTATATATGTGTGGATCTCTGTATAGGTATATGTACTTGAACACAGGAGTCTGCAGAGTTGAGAAGAGGGGATCAGATTCCCTGGAGATTGAGATATGTCCTAAACAAGTGAGAAAATGCTATAGAAATCTATATACGTTATTATTTCTCCAGTTATATCTTGTTCATTTTTCACCTGGGCCTTTAGGTTTTTATATCTTTATTTTTCTTCTACCCACTTAGTGATGCATATTCCTATTTTGTTACTACTCTGCCTGCTTTTAATCTTTAGGCCTTTTGCTATAATATTTTATATACCTAATGAATGGAGGATTTTTCCACATGTGTTCTCATTCTCTGTTGTTGATTTTTTTTTCTTTCCCTGCATTACTTCTGATCTATTTGGATCCGTCAAATAAAATTAAGTTATTTATTAATACAAGCTGAATGGATTCACAGTAGTTTGTTATGGATGTAAACTTGAAGATTTCCTAGTTTTAGAATATGGTAGAAGAATGTCTTTCCTCAGAGTGGACATTAGTAAAAGCAGAGACTTCCATGTAGGGTATAAATAGAATGATGTTCATAAAATAAGAAGAGTAAGAATTTCATATGGCCATGTTTTAGTGCCTTTTTTGCCTACCTTGAAAGCATACATCCTAAAATACATGGGTCAATTTTAAATTTTATGGCATTTATTTCCAATATGGTTGGAAATAAAATATTTCCAATATTCTTGGAGAAGATTTAGTTACAACAAATATAAAAACCATCAACATATCCACATTTATCCAAAGGCAACCTAACATTGGAAAATACAATGTGATCTATATAGAATAATTGGTATATTAGGGACTATATAGTCTTGGCTTCAGAATTCACATAGAACTGTTAGGAAGCATGGCCTCTCTATTTGTTTCCTACATGTTAAGTTTAGCCTCAATACCAGCAAGAGATATTATGAGAAATTCATGAGTGTTGCTGAGATAAGTCTCCACATTGATCTTTGCCCCTATCCAAGTATTACGGAGAATAACAGTGGAAAATGAGTTATTTCTCAACACTCAAAATTACCCAAGGTTAACAAACATTATAGTCAGGAATCACATAGGAGATTCATCTCTAATTGTCATCTAGTTTTCTATTCTTCCATTAGAGTACACGAGATCATTGGCTGAAAACCACATTAAATATAGATTATCAGTAAACTACGAAGCATAGCTTGATCACAGAGAGAATTCACAACAGTTCAAACTGTTTGAAGAACAGTTGTTAGTAACATTGGCAATCCTTGGATTATTGTTTGCACAGAAGTTTCTTCTAGAGGAACGAAATGCTTTTCCCATGTGAATGGAAAATTTACCAGGAATCATGATAACACTAACCCTTTCAGTAAGATTTGTCATTGAATATCTGTTAGTACTAGTGTTAGGAGCATTGTTTATATTGTGTGTGTACATATCTGCCTGGTGCTGAGACTCTAAGAGAATAGGTGAGAGATCTGTGCAGTGTATGTGTTCTCCATGATTGAGCTGTGGGTGCTGCTGCTGAGAAAGCTTCAACAAAACTATGGTATTTCCCCAGTTGGCTTTGCACAGTGTACGATATGGTGGCTGGAAAAGTCCCCATATGAAGCCACAAACATCCCAGGATATAGAATCCCAGCAGAGATACCCCTTGATTCTGGCAGAAAAGGCAGGCCAAGGACCCAGGACACTGATTTTCCTGTGCCTCATCAATGCAAGTTGAAGACATCCAGCTTGAATGACCAGGACCCTGATCCTCACAAGCTCCCATGGGTCAAAGATACTGCAGAAGATGCATTTATGTCCTGTGGAGCTAGCACAGGTAGCCTGTCCCTGGGAAGCCTGTAGCCTTGTCCAGACATGACATGATAGAAGGAAAGAAAACCATTCTACTTGACAACAGTAGTGTACTGAGAATGCCAACTACCAAGATCATGTGTGGAGTTCATCAGCACTTACCAAAGCAAGAAAATCCTGAACAGACTTGTATTATGCTCCAAAATAGCCACCAACCACTTTGCCAAAACAGGCTGTAGATGGGTCCTAGATCTGATGCAAGTGATGAATCCCAAAGGATGTGGATGATGCAAAGTGGAATGACAAAATGGTGCTCACTGACATCATGGGGTTCTCCACTGCACTGCCTTGGGATATTTTTCTTTGGAACATGCCAGTTCAGTGAATGTCACTCGTGAGGGCACAGAGAGGCTCAAATGCAAGCCTGCACAAGATAGGAAAGAAGCCTACAGGACCCTTGTGCCCATCTGGACCATAATGAATGAGACTAGTACCAAACTCAGGGACCTGGGGACCAGGGGCTGAGTGTTGTCCTCACTGCCAAGCCAGGTTATTTTGAAGGTGACCTTCCACTTCATTCAGAGAACTAACAGCTATCACCTTGACTCTACAGACCCAGGTGACTACTCCAGCTACAGACCAGCCTTGTGTATGCTGTCATCCTGCACCCTGGGTCAAACCAAACTTTATGTTCAAAGTAACCAGCCAAGAAGGTTCCTTCCAGGCTGACTAAGGGCTGATAAGGCAGCAGGATTGTGGTATCCCAAAGCACATGTCACAGAGGAAGGGGGCAGTAAACAGAGGGGATAGGTTCACTCAAAGAAGCCCAGCACTAACTTTCTGCCTGGCAGAAGGCTTTACTGGACTGGACACAGTGGGAAGGACAGGGAGATGTGTGCAGTTGGGAGGGATCCAGTTTTTCAAGACACATGGATCTCATATTCTGAAAGGAGTAAGTCTTCAGGAAACCTTGACCTTCGTGCATACAGTGCCTCTATATCTGGGTTCAGTTTGATGCTGCCACACGATATTTGCAGCAGGGTCAAAGTGTGTCCTGGAATATTGGATATCCATGATTTGGGGTTAACAGATCCTGAAAAGTTTAAACATTCCAACTCAATTGCCCCCTTTCACACTAGTCCCTTGGCGCAAGCCCATACCCTTACCATCTAAATAGGTATTACTATTTAACCAATCTGAGCTATCTCCAGCTGTATCTTATATGAAACAAAAAAAGTTCCCCATGACAGATATCAAGGTTCAACTTTCAAGTTGCATATTAGAGAAACAAAATATTCAAGGCACTAGATCTTAGTTCTGCTCAGATGAAATGGCAGTCCTGTCTCCTGGGATCCTAAGCAGAAAGAGGCTTTCAGATTCCATCTCCTCTGCTTTATGTTCCTTTCTCCATTATCCATATCACAATATGAAAACATCACTAGTTCTTGGATTATAGGCATGAGATCAAAGGTGCAGAGATCACATTTATGAGAGCTATTTCTTGAACAGTATCTTAGAGTCAGTGTGACCTTGAACTAACAGAGATCCATCTTAATCTTGAGATCTGGGACTAAAGGTATGTAACACCAAGGCCACAAAGGAGATAAAGAAAAAAGAATGGATGCTTTTCAATTTTGATTTCCTGTGGCTTTCATAAATTATAAAAAGTGTTCCTCAACCACCACAATGTCCCTCAAAATCCCTCAACCTTCTATCCCTAGCAGGCCACAATCAAGAAATTTCTTTCTCAAAAACCCTCAATTTCCCTCAGATATAGACATTTTTGTATCAAATATGGAAGTGCGTCTATGTGTTGCCAGGTCTAGCATGCAGGAGATTCAGATCTCTGAAGAGATTCAAGTGAGTAGAGTAAGGCAATCTACACATTGAGGGAAAATAGGCAACACCAGCTTATCATACCAGGAGGCCTACAGGACATACACAATCCCATTATCCACAGGGTCTTCTGACCAAATTTCATGTGTCCTCACAGGAAACCCACAAGGTGACTTCATTTTTCCTCAGCACCCCAGACACATTGAACAGAAACAAGTTTGCATAGACTAAAAGGAACAACATGAACAAATACCATCCCATGTAAAATTAACTAAATTGTATAATCTAACTTTGTTTAACCATGTATCTGTCTATCTGCCTAAAGCTCTACCTCCTCTACCGTCTGTATCTCTCTCTATCCCTGCCTTCCACTCATCTTCTAGTCCTGTGAATGAGATCACAGGGTGACACACAGGCATGCCTGAAAGATACACTAAGTGAAGTCTATGGGAACCGACCACAAATATAGACCACAGAGGAGGAGCTTCAGGACCAAACTCATGGACTTTTTCACCAGGGATAACTGTTGACGTCTATGTACCCACACCTTCAGAGATATAGCACAAATGACCAGTTTTGACGCAATGAAAGCAAACTACATATGGAGATTCTTCTATGCCCATCATCCTTTTATTAATTATGTTGTTGCCGATTGGAGCAGATATGTGTCAATGTCATGAAAATTCTAAGGTTATTAAACATCTTGAATGCCATATTCTGGAGGTCTTTTCATTGCTTGAAGGTCATCTATCCATCTAAATATACCCGTTTAACCATGAAAGCATGCCTGATATGACTACATGTTTATTATAGATGACTATTACCTGCATTTCTTAATTATACATTCATTTTTAAATAAGCTGCATAAGTGCAATAACTTCAACAAGTGTAGAAACATATATTCAGTAAAAGAAGTAAAAGCTTCACATTTGTATAACTATACTATAGCCCATACCAATTTAAATTATTTAAAGTTAATGTTCATTTTTACCTTATATTCCCCATAAATGATGGCAAACCCACATACACAATCAAATAACTAAAAAATACCCATGTCACGTCTCAGGAACATGGATGTTTTATTCTCTAGACTTCTTCCTTTTGTCCGTGGGCAAAGGTAACTTTTCAAGATCCTCCTGATATTTTTTTACAGTAATTTTCCAGGATTGCAGAGAAAGCTATTTGTTCTTGTTGCATGGAAGCTCTGTGAGCATGGTTGTTTCTTAGCATGACTGTAATATTTGTATTCAACATGTTGTTGTTGTTGTTGGTGGTGGTGTTTGTGTGTGCGTGTGTGTGTGTGTGTTTGTGTGTGTGTGTGTGTGTGAGTGAGTATTTATTTCACTCTGTACCTTTGTGCATTGGTACAATTATTCTCTCACCTATTTCTCCCCATAATGACACACAATTCACTTCCAGGGAAGACTTGCCAGACTCCAGTCATGAAGGATGGCATTATCAACATTTTAAATAATTAATATATAATCCTAAACTAATTTAATAATGAGATGATGTTGCATCCTTAAATCCCACATAATGGAGTCAGACTGAACTCTTCCTGGAATAATGATGTATTTAAACAAACAAGTAAACAAATAATTAGATAACCTTGTGCATAAATTTCTACACGGTGGCACCAAACTCGTAGTTTCATGGCTGATGTAATGATCTATTTAAATGACTAAATAACCAAGTAATGATATGATGTCACATTATCAACTCCCACAGTCTAAGTGTAAACCTGACTAATGGTCCATAATGTCATCATTGTTTTTAATAATTTAGTTACATAATTACATGATCTGGCATACTTGATCAAACAAGGTAGAACCAAACTCCAGTGATCTTTGATAATTTAATAACCAATTTTATAGGTAAATCAGTATAACATCAGATGATGTGATAGTCTGGCACATTTGACCCCACAAGGAGGGTCAAACTCCAGTGATTACTGAAAAATGATGACAGGTTTTAATAACTAAATGTTTATAAAGTTAAATTATTTGATATTTTACACTTGACTTCTACAAGATTTAACAAAACTCAAGAGATGACTGATTATTTAATCATGGATTTGAACAATAAAATGAATGAGCGATGAGATAATATCTCATAATTCACCCATTGGGAGGTAAGAAAATGATACCATCATTGATGTAAATAATTAAATAATAAAATGACTTGCCACAATTATCTCCAACAAGGGGTAAAATCCACTTATCATATATCATCTAATGTCATATTTTAATAATTAAATAATTACATAATTAGAGGATGATATAGTCTCCCATACTGAACAACCACAAGTTGTCTTTACTTTTACTTGACTCCCATAAAGTTGTGGCAAACACCACAGACCAGCAATTATTTAATCACAGATTTCAGTAGTAAAATTAGTAAACAATTACATGTCATTGTGGGTCCAGGGTTTAAAAGGATATCAGATAGTTGATGTTGGGCTATCCGACTATTCCTCAGTCTAATGTAACAAATGGTCTAACACCTTCCTGAAGGAATGGTAACAATAGAAAACTCACCTTTTTTGAATAATTGTGAATCTTTTTATCTTCTTAATCCATAGTTTTACTCCTTAGGGAAGATGGTATTCATCAACAAAAGTCTTTGAACTGATTCTCCACGGAATATTTTCCCTGATATTAGGTAATCTGGAATTGGGTAATATTAATAGCTGTAGTCCAACTTCCAGGGATTTGGCTATGACTTAGAAGAATCAATTTACACAAATGATGTCATGAAAACTTTTATGAGATACTTATCTTGGAACACTAAGATTTTCATTGATAACACTACATATAAGCTTATCTCTGGTTTTTGGCCCATGATACCAGAATATAGAATTCCAGCAGTGTTGCCAGGCAACATTTATGATCCAACATTCTGCGACATTCTTGAACACCTCCCACATTCTAAAATAAGCATACCCACAAATGGGATAACCTTATAGCCTCACTGATTTTCTCCCAAAAATGCAAGGCTTTTTTGTAAGTTATACTTATTATCAAGTCTATTAAACAACTACATTCTCATAGCGATATAAACATGACAATGTAGGCATCATTATGCCATTCAATTACATTGATGAGTATTTAAATATATTTCATTTGCTCCAATTTTCTTATTTCCAGATTGGAGGCAATAGCATCTGTGGCCTCTACCTTAATCATTTTCTATTTACTGAAATGAAAATAAGCTTCTGTTCACTCTTTTGCTTTTAGAACAGCTTCACCCCATGCTATAGGTGCAAATATGGGGAGAAAGTAGGTGTGTGAATAATTGTAGCAATGCAGAAATGCACAAAGTTAAGTAAATACACACACAAACTCAATAGACACAAAAATGACAATCATGGTAAGAAAGTGTGATGCTCACATAGCATCCATGCAACAAAAACAAATACTTTACACTGGACACCTGGAGAATTACTGTAAAAAATATGAGTGTCTCCCAAAGATGCCTTTGCCCTAAGACAACAGGAAGAAGTCTAGACAATAAAGCATTAATATTCCCAATAGGTGGGAAAGGTATTTTTGGTTACCTGACTTTTTGTTTCTATGGTTGTTTGTCATCATATAAGGGGAATATAACTCAAAAAGGAATATTAACCTCAAATATTTTACATTGATATGGGCTTTGGTTTATGGTCACAAATGTAAAGTTGTTCTTGTTGGACTGGATATATGTTTCTACTCTTGTTTGAAGTATTGAACTTGTGCAGCTTATTTAGAAATAATGTATAATTAAGAAAAACAGTTTAATAGTCATCTATATCAATCAATCATGTAGTCAAATTAGGCATGTTTTCAAGGTTAAGCAGGTATATTCCATAGATAGATAATCTTCAAACACTTCAATTACCTCCAGAATATGGCATTCAAGATAATTAATAACCTAAGACTTTTCATGACATTGTGACTTGTCTGCTCCAATCAGCACCAATTTACTTCATAAAAAATGATTTGAATAGAATACCTTTCATATGGAGTTTGCTTTCTTTTTTGTCAAAAATAGTCATTTGGGCAAGAATCTCTTGCCTTGACTGCTGATGGTATGCTGAACAAACCAGACAAACAGGATGCAAAGAAAAAGTGTGCTGAACTGTGGGAAGACAAGGCAGGGCAGTTCTTCAAAATTCCTGCTTTAGAGAAAATCCTGCCAGATATTCTAGGCCTACAGGTCAAAAGTGGATGTCCCAACATTGCATAGGAACTTTGGTTGAATCTTCAGGCAGCCAGGTATCTCTGCCTTTTCTAATGTTTTGGAGGTGGCTTGCATTTCTCTTCTTGTTTACTCAGGAAATATATTATTATGCAATCTTTGATAGAATTAATGAGTATATAGTTATAGTTATAGGTTTGCTTAGTTATGACAGATGGTAAATTAGGAACAGAGCTTTGGACTCATCAATCTGAGATATATAATATTCCTCTCTAAATTTCCAAACTTAAATGATTGGATGCTGTAGAAATAACTCATACTTGATAAATGTTCTTATTGTGTATAGGTTAAGTTAAAAATCTTATTTTTATTGAGAAAAAAGGGAGAAATCTTGTGGGATATTTATTTAACTAGGCAGTTCTACCTTATTCTCTATAATTCTAACAAAAATCAAGATTCTAAGTCTAGGGTGAAAAGTTTTGGGCTCAGAGAGTTAGAGTAGCAAGTGGCTAACTTTTTATTTTTGGTGGCATCTTGGAAGCCTCTCCTCTTCCACACTCCACCTCGAAAAACAAAAAAAACCCTGCTAAGCCCCTCCTCTCTGCTACTTCCCCTCAACCAGTTGCTAACCCAGCTCTTTTGGACCCCTGGTAGTTTTTAACTAATTAATGCAGAATTAACACATTTTTCCATAGGAAACAAATGCAGCCTGGGCAAATGTAACACATACTTGCTTAGTGAAATAAATATTTCAAAAGTTTCCCCTTGATTTCTATGTAAAAAGAAAGATTTAACTTAACCTATATACAATAAGGACAGTTTTCATATATGAATTATATCTACAATATTAAATAATTTATATTTGGCAGATTTACAGAGAAATCACTCTATTATCTATCTTACATTGATGAGCCCAAAGTTTTGTTCTTAACTTACCTTCTGTCAAAACAAAGGAAAAATGTAACTATAACTATCTAAACTTCAACTCCATCAAATATGGCATAATGATATAATACTTCCTGAGTAAATAGGAAGTAGAGTGGAAGCCACCTCCAAAATGTTAGAAACAATAGAAATAGCTGGCTGCCTGAAGAGACAACCAAAGTTCTTCATCAATGATGGGGCTCCACTTTTGTCCTTCAGGCCTAGAGTATCTGGCAGACTTTTCTGTGAAGCAGGGATTTAGAAGAACTGTTTCATGGTTTTTTTTGGCAGAGTTCCACAATCCTTTTCATTAGCTTCCTGGTTGTCAGGTTTGTACAGCATACAATCAGCAATCAAGGCAAGAGATACATGTTCAAAAGACTAATTTTGACACAGTGAAACAAACTCAATATAGAGGATCTACCATGCCCATCATCCTTTTTTGATGTAAATTTGTGCTGATTGGAGCAGACATGTCTCGCTGACATAAAAATACTTAGGATACTAAACATCTTAAATGCCATATTTTGGAGGTCTTTGAAGTGTTTTAAGGACATTTACATATCTAAATATACATGATTAACATTGAAAAATGCCTAATATGACTACATGTTCAGTTATTATAGATGTCTAATTACTATCCTGCCTTCCTTAGTTATACATTGATTTTTAAATAAGCTTCTTATAGGCAATAACTTAAAGATTAGAAACATATATCTAGTAAAAGCAAAAAAAATTATATTTGTTTCAGTATACCCATACCATTGTAAAATATTTAAAGTTATCTTTTCCTTTTACCTTATATTCTCTCTAAATGATAACAAATACCAATATCCCATCAAATAACTAAACCACCCATCCCACGACTTGAGAATATACATATTTCATTCTCTGCACTTCTTCTTTTGGTCTGTGGACAAAGGTATCTTTGGAGATCCCCCTGATTTTTTTACAGTAATTTTCCTGAATCCATTCTTGTTGAATGGAAGCTCTGTGAGCATGGGTGTTTCTTAGCATGACTGTCATTTTGTGTCCAATGAGTTTGTGTGTGTGTGAGTGTGTGTGTGTGTGTGTTTATTTCTTTCTGTGTGTTTGTACATTGTTACAATTATTCATTCACCTATTTCTCCCCATATTTGCAATGGCACTATTTGTTTAAGTTGCTCTAAAGTTTAGAGAATAAACAGAAGCTTATCTTCATTTCAGTAAACAGAAATGGATTAAGGTAGAGGCCAATAATGGTATTGTCTCCACCCTGTAAATAAGAAAATTGAAGCACAGGAAATATTATTATATTCTTATCAATGCAGTTGAATGGCATAAGGATGCTTTCATTCTCATGCATATGTCACTATAGACATGTAATTGCAGTTTTGGGAGAAAATCAGTGATGCTATAAGTTTAGTTCATTAATGGGTGTGCATTTTAGCAAGTGGGAGGTATACTGGAATATGGGAGAATGTTGGTTCATAAATGTTGCCTGGCAACACTGCTGAAATTCTATATTCTAGTATCATGGGCCAACTTAGATTGGACATTTTCATCTCCCCAAATAAGTATCTCATAAAACTTTTAATGACAGCATTTGTGAAAATTGATTCTCCTAAACAAAATCCCTGGAAGTTGGGCTACGGCTATTAATATTACCCAATTCAAGATTACCTCATATTAGAGATTACAGTTTGTGGAGAAACAGTCCAAAGACTTTTGTTGATGAATGTCATCTTCCCTATGGAGTTAAACTATGGATTAAGAAGATAAAAACACTCACAATTATTCAACAAGAGGTGAGTTTTCTATTGTTAACTTCCTTCAGGAAGGTGTTAATCCATTTGTTAGACTAGACTGTGGGCTAATTGGATAGCAGTTCATCTCTAATGAAGTTGTCCCAATATCAAATATCTGAGATCCTCTTAAACCCTGGATACACAATGACATTTAATCATTTACACATCTTACTACTCAAATCTGTGACTAAATAATTGGTCATCCATATAGTTTGGCACAATCTAGTGGGAGTCAAGTAAGAGAACTCAAGTCTGTGTCTAGTATGGCTGACTGTCTCATCCACTGATTATATAATTATTTAATTATTAAAATAGGACATTACATAATCTATGATCAGAGGATATTTGCACAACTTTGTGAGAGTCAAGTATGCAAGACCAACTAAAAATTTAATTATGTATTTAATTTATTTAAATAAATGATTTAAATAATTTATTTAAATAAATGATGACAACATCATTTATGAGTTTGGTTTGGAGTCACCTTGTGGAAGTAGATGATGTAATACTAACTGGTTGTTTGATTATATTGTTTAATCAAACAATGATACCTGTACACAATACCTGTACATTGGTGCCACCTTGTGGAATCAAATATGCCAGATCATCTAATTTTATAATTCAATTATTTAAATTGATGATAGGGGAAAAAATTGGTGATAGGGTTTATTATGCATGATCATTTAAATACTTGTATAATTATGTAAATAAAAGAACCTCTAATCCATGAAGAGTCCAGTCAACTATAGAATATCATCACATTTTTTGATTGTTCTTATTTTAATTTTAAAGTCAATTTTATTTTGAACTTAAATAGCTTTATTCCCTCAATCATTCACAGTCTTCAAAGATTGCTTACAGATCATCTTTGCTTCAGAGAAATGCTCTGAGCATGAAAATAATTATGAGTTGTATATCTGTCACCAGTTTCCAGTTCTATTCTTATTTTACATATGGATCACAGTTCCCTCTCTCTCACTCTCTGCGTCCATTCCATTCACCCACTCTCCTATGCACTCCAACCACCCTCCCCTCCCATCCTTCCCCTTCTCCACATGTAGGGTCATACCTCCTGGAGGCGACAATTAAATCTGTAAAGTCATTTGGAGTAGGAATGAGGCCCTCTCTCCTGCCACTATGTTAAGGGAGTATCCACCCATAGGAAATGTGCTCCCAAATCCTTTTTTGCACCAGGGATACATCCTGCTTCCACTGTCAGAAGACCCATAGACTGTCCAGACCTTCTGAGACCCATAATCATGGGGTCTGAGTTGGTCAATGCTGTGTTCCCAGCTATCAGTCTGGGGTCCATCAGCTCCCCGTTGTTCAAGTCAGCTGTCTCTATGTGTTTCTGTACCATGGTCAGGTTCCCCCTCTCTGCATCTGGTTTCAAGTTCAGCTCAGTGTTTAACTGTTGGTGTCTTCTTCTGTTTCCATGAGCTACTAAATGAGGTCTCTGTGATTGTGGATATCTTAGTCATCAATCTCATTATCAGGGAAGGGAATTTATGGTAGCCCTTTCCACTTTTGCTCAAATTGTTAGTTGGGATCACTCTTATATGTATCTAGAGTCAGTTTTCTTTTCACACCTATAATGGCTCTCTTATTTATGGTGGCTTTCTCCTCCCCCCCATGTATTCCTCCCCTGACTCAATATTCCTAGTCCAACTTGCTTTTCTCTCCTCCTATTTTCTTTCTCCAACACTCTCTCTACTCACTACCCTCTACTCCCAATATGCTCAGTATATGATGTCACTTTCCCCTTCTGTGGGGGAACTTGTGTAAATCTCTTAAAATCCTACTTGTATACTTGTTTCTCTGGAGGCGTGAATTATATGCTGGTGATCCTTGGCTCTAAGTCTAATATATATATATATATATATATATATATATATATATATATATAGAGTGGGTTCATACCAGGTTCCTCTTTTTTGTGACTGGGTTATCTCATTCAGAATGGTTTCTTCAAGTTCCATCCATTTTCCATCGAATTTCAAGATTCTATTCTTTTTCTGCAGAGTAAAATTCCATTGTGTATATGTGCCACATCTTCTTTATCCATTCTTCAGTGGAGGGACATGTAGGTTGCTTCCATGTCTTTGTTATTACAAATAATAGTTGAACATAGTTGAACACAATTCTTTGTTTAATGGATGTGGATCATTTGGGTATATGGCTAAGAGGGGGATTGCTGGGTTCTGGGGTAGATTGAGTCCCATTTTCCTGAGGAACTGCCATACTGATCTCCAAAATGGTTGTACAAGTTTGCACTCCTACCAGCAGTGTAGGAATGTTCCCATTTTTCATATCCTTTTCAGCCTAAGTTGTCATTGGTATTCCTAATTTTAGCCATTCTGGCAGGAGAAAGTTGGTATATCAGGGGGGTTTTATTTCCATTTCTCTGGTAGTTAAGGATGTTGAAAACTTTCTTACATGTCTTTCAGCCTTTTTGAATTCTTCTGAGAATTCTCTCTTCTGTTCTGTACCTCATTTTTAATAGGGTTAATGGTGTTTCATTGACTAGTTTATTGAGTTATTTGTATATTTTGGAGATCAGCCCTCTTTCAGATAGGACTAGTGAAGATCTTTTCACAGTCTATGGGCTGACCTTTGGTCTTCTCTGTGTCTTTGGCCTTACAGAAACTTCTAATTTTGAGGAGGTCCTGTTTATTAATTGTTGATCTCAGTATCTGTGTTACTGGATATGTTCAGAAAAAATTCTTCTGTACCAATTTGTTCCAGGGTGCCTCCCACTTACTTTTCTAAGGGGCCAAATGTGGCTGGATTTATGTTGAAGTCTTTGTTCCATTTTGACTTGAGTTTTGTACATGTTGATAGACATGAATCTATCTGCAGACTTCTACATGCCATCATCCAGTTGTGCCAGTGCCATTTGTTGAAGATGCTTTCCTCCTCCCATTGTATACACTAGCTGTTTTGTCAAAAATCAGGTATTCAAAGGTATGTGAGTTAATATCACAATTTTATATTTGATTCCATTGGTCTACTTGTCTTTTTTTGTGCCAATACCAGGTTGTTTTCAGGACAATTGCTCTATAGTAGACGTCAAATTTGGGGATGGTGTTCCCTCCTGAAGATCCTTTATTGTACAGGGTTGTTTTGACTGTCCTGGATCTTTTGATTTTTCATATTAAGTTAATTATTATACTTTCAAAATCAATGAATAATTCTACTAGGATTTTAATGGAGATTGCATTGAATCTGTAGATTGCTTTTGGCAAGATTGCCATTTTTACTGTATTTATCCTACTTATTTAAGTGCATTTGTGATCTGTACATTTTTTGATATATTCTTTAATTTCTTTCTTGAAAGACAAAACACTCTTGATCTATAATTCTTTCATGTGTTTGGTAAGCATTGCCACAGGGTACTTTATTGTTTTTGTTATTGAAAAGGGTAATGTTTCTGTGATTTCTTTCTCGACCCCTTTGTCATCTGTATATAGTAGGGCCACTCAATTTTTAGAATTTATTTTGTATCCTGCTAGTTTGCTGAAGGTGTTTCTCAGTGGTAGGATTTCCCTGGCAGAGTTTTTTTGGTGGCTAACAAACTATCATATCGTCTGCAAACAGTGACAGTTTGACTTCTTCCTTTCCAATTTTTATGCCTTTGATCTCCTTTTGTTGTCATATTCATTTAGCTAGAACTTTAGGTACAATATTGAAGAGATAAAGGAGAGAGAGGGCAGCCTTGTCTTGTTCCTGATTTTAAAGGAATTGCCTTAAGCTTCTCTCCAATCAGTTTGATGTTGGCTGCTGGTTTACTCTATATTGCTTTTATTATGTTTAGGTATGTTCCTCTTATCCCTGCTCTCTCCAAGTCCTTTATCATGAAAGGGTGTTGAAATTTGTCGAAGGCTTTTTCAGCATCTAGGGAGAAGATCATATGGTTTTTCTTTTTTAGTTTGTTTATATGGTTGGTCACATTGATAGATTTTTGTATGTTGAACCATCCCTGCAACCCAGTGATGGAGCCTACTTGATAATGGGAGATGATATCATCACATTTTTTGATATTTTAAATTCATGATGATGTCATCTTTCATGACTGTAATCTGCCCATTTTTCCCTGTTAGTGAAATACCACATCACCTATTGGTTTATTGTGAGAGTTGGCTATTACTGACTTATTTAATTATTTAAAAGATGATTGATTATGTTTAGGCTGCAGTTACCTGCCAGGTACAAGGTAGAGATTTTGAAGTTGGAGCCATGGCCCCAGCAGACTCTGAATGCCATATGAATCACCCAGAGTGCTAGGAATGCTGGAAGGTTGAGTTCGGGCAATTCTATGTTGCCCACGTAGAAGAAGTACAATGATTCCACCAAGGTAAGCATGGTGGTTGGAATCTTTGCCTCCCTGTTCTTCCTCCACATCCTCATAATAATTGTTCTCTATTATAAGGAGAAGCAAGGGCACAAGTGGTGCAGGGCCATCATGGAGGCTTTGCAAGTAACAATATCCTAGAACACAGATGAGCTACTCTCTCTCAGCTCTGCTGGTGACACCATTGCTGCTGTTACCATCTTTGCAGCTGCTACCAACCCTGTAGCCACTACTGTTACCCAGGTGTGGGCCCATCATCCCAGCTCCATAGCACCACAGCAGAGATTCAGTGGCTCACCATGATATTATCATATTTCATCAGGCAAAGAAGTCTGATTATCTGATTATTAAATCATTGAATTTTAAAAATCAGTGATTATAGTGTCCTTCATCAGATCTGGCATCTCCTCCCAAAAATTTAATGATGCAAAAAAGTCTAATTATTTAATCATTTAATTATTAAAATTGTTTCTTACATAGTCTGTGATCATTGAGATTGGTGCCATCTTTTGGGAGTCAAGGGTGTCAGACCATCAAAACATGATTATGTCATTATTCAAATCTGTCTTTATCTACCCGAGGAGGAGTGGAGTAGGTATACTCCTTGTTGGATTTAATTGTGGCATGTCATTTCATGACATAATTATTTAAATAAATGATGGTATAATTTTGTTATCTTCCCAGGGGTGAACTATGAGACATTATCTCATTATTCATTCATTTTATTATTCAAATCTATGATAAAATAACCAATGATCTTTTGAATTTTGATCCACCTTGTAAGATTCAATGATAAAACACCATTCAATTACTTAATTTTTAAGCATTTAATTTTTACAATCTTTATTTATTCAATGGTCACTTGAATATGGAGCCTCCATGTGAGTCAAATGTGCAAGACCATCCCATATCTAATGTTATACTTATTTAACTAAAATTTAGGCCATTAAATAATTGAAGATCATTGGAGTCTGCTCCCACCTTGTGAAATCAAGTATTATAGATAATGTAATTATATAATTAAATTATTTAAACATATAATAACATTATGGACCATAAGTCATATTTTAAGTTTCTCAGTGGGAGTTGATGATGTGACATCATCTCATTACTTGGTTATTTAGTCATTGAATTAGATCATTATATCAGCCATGTTACCTCGAGTTTAGTGCCACCTTGTGGGAGTTAATAAGCAAGGCCATCTAATTATTTATTTGTTTAAATGTTTAAATAAATCATTACTCCAGGAAGAATTTAGTCTGACTCCATCATGTGAGATTTAAATATGCAACACTCCCTCATTTTTCAATGATATTCAATAATAAATATTCATTATTTCAATCAATATGATGCCATGCTTCATGACTGGATTATGTCCAATCCTCCCTGGGATATAATAGTGTGGCATTATTTAATTATCTAAGTATTAATTCCTTGAAAATTACTGGAGTTTGGTTCCCTCTTCTGGAATTTAAGTATGCAGGATGATCCAATTGTCTGTTTATTTGATAACTTAATTGATGATGGGATTATTGTTGAGGGGTGACAGCAGTGTGATGGACACAGCAGATGATTGGTACCAGAAGCAGCTACCAGAGCATGAGGGACACTCGAAGATCCAATGATTACTAAATACATAATAATAGATTTTAATAACTAAAAGTTAAATAATTGTAAAAAAAAACAAGTTGATTTCACATCATCAGTTCCCGAGAGGATGGACAAGAAGAGACTTATGAAGGACAGAGTCATCACTGATTTACAACTTCAATAATTTAATAATCAGATGATGAGAGGATCTTGTCTAATACACTCTATTGGGCTGATGGCATGACATTCAACCAAGTCTCTACAGTCATGATGGGGCTGTTGTGATGGCAGCAGAGGCACTGGCAGCACTGATGGAGGTAACTTCATAGGCGGAGCCAAGACAGAGCAGCTCCCCACTCTCAGTGACATCATCCCAGCAATACTGTCTTGGCAACCACTATAATGCTGCCTGTTCCACTGGTGTTGTTGCTTGTCCTTATCATAGTAGAGAGCACTGAAGGCCAGGATGTGGATAAAGGGCTGTGAGGTGACCCCTGTGACTGCCACACTCCACACTTGGCTTGGTCAGTTCATGACTTTTCCTCTAGCTGAAGCCATGAACTCATCTCATCCGGACTTGATTTCCTGATCTCTCATTTGGGAAATGTGGTGTTGAGAGAGAGAGAGAGAGAGAGAGAGAGAGAGAGAGAGAGAGAGAGAGAGAGAGAGAGAGAGAGAGAGAGAGAGAGAGAGAGAGAGAGAGAGAATTTGTGTGTCTCTGTCATGATGCCTGGCATAACTATGAGCTCATAGATCCCCAAAAAATAGCCCCACATATGGCCCTCTGTAATCTTACAGCAGGAAGCTTTGTCCAGATGGATAATTTGTACATATTAGACAATTTTGTCTACAGGATGCTATAGCAGTGGTCTTCATCTCGCAGTCATCTAAGAATTTATAAACAGTGTGAAGGTGGGCCTTTGCAGTCTGTGTTCAAAGAAGAGTGGCTCCTATATCCTTTTGGATACATAAAAGCATTTCCCTACTGAATATGATATAAAATCTGGGTCCAGACAGGCTTAGCTGCCATGGATGCCATGGATGGGAGTGTATATATAAGCCAGGGAGGGAGACATCGATACTGAAAGAGGTAGATATGAAGGTGGACAGGTATAAGTAAAGAGGGACCTGTGTGTGGAGTTTCAGTTGTTTTGGTCTTGGATGGTGTTATTACATGCAGGTAGATGTGTTGTTCCATTGTGTCAATGGACACCTGCTTCTTTTACATGTGTCCAGTGTCCTGGAGAGAAAGGATGAAGGCACTTTGAGGACATCCTTTCGGAACACCTGGAATTTTGTGAGAAGTCCAGTGCAGGGCAGGGGAAGCTATATGCCTTAAGGATCCCTATGTGACAAATAAGAATTGTGTATTTTCACTAAGTGTCTAGATTACATTTCCCCAGAACACTTGAATCTCTTCTCCATATGACAGGACACAGGTGGATTTCTATATAATAGTCAAAAAGTCCCATGCATGAGAGAGTCTGTTTATTCTCTGTTTGTTCCCTTGGCAGGAAGTTCTGGGAGAGCCCATGAACTTTTCCAGAGCTAAATTGGTGTGTACTAATTTGGTGGTCTGTGAAGAGTTTAAGGTGGCTGACAACCAGGCATTTATAGTAAGCCTTCCTGACGGCCATGATTCAGGTCCAGCTAATGTGGCCACAATGCCTGCTCTGAATTTTCCTGTGTGTGTGTGTGTGTGTGTGTGTGTGTGTGTGTGTGTGTGTTTCTGCATAGGTGTGCAATGTCTGTAGTTGTGGCTTGGTGGCTGAGTACATTTTGTGAAAATCTTATAAAATGGGGCAGTGTCCTAATTGGCAGTGGCCAGTCTGGCAGACAGTACCTCACATATCTCCCCTGAACAACCTCTGAGCACAGCATTATTAGCTTCAGAACAGATTCCTCAAGGAGTCTGGTGGAAAGGAAGAGTTAAAAGAGAGTGGACAAGGTTATCTCCAGGAGTCAGGCAAGGTGGTCTTCTTGGAGTGATCTTTAAGGATCTCGTTAGTGTAGACAATGGCCCCTGTAGCCTTTCCATGTTCATCAGAGAATGGCAGTCTGTTGGTAACAGAGAAGCATTTCATACTGAATATGGATAATCATCTGAATACAGACAGACATAATTTCACTGGATACCATGGATGTAAGTGTAAACCAGAGCCAGGAAGAGAGGGATACACAGATAGAGTATGAGGTGGCTGGGAAACTGGAAATAATCAGGGACAGAGAAAATGAGATGTAGGTTGAACCTGTGTGTTCAGTTTTAGGTGTTTTTTTATGGCATGGTTTTAGCATGAAGGGTGTTAGGCCAAACCATTCTATGTATGAACACTTTTTCCTGTTCCATTGTTATGAGACCCTTGCTGGAAAGAATAAAGGCCACAGGTAGATGGGTGTCTAGGAACACAGGAGGCTCAAGCTCTCTGAAGAGATTAAAATGGACAGAGACAAGCAACCTAGACACTTAAGGGAAATAAGCAATTCTTAGATTGTCACACCAGGATGTCTACAATACCTATACCTTCCCCATTATCCACAGGTACTTCAAACAAAATTACATGTGTCCTCACAAGAATCTCTCAAGTTGTCTTTATGTCTAAAGAGGATACAGTAAGTTTCAAGTCTGACATAATTTGAGGACTGTGGTAAACAGGAGTTTCCTTAATGGAATCTACTAGGAGGTAGAGCATATCAGGATGTGGAAGAAGACATTATGTGACAATGGTGATAAATGTCTAGACCAAAAACAGCAAAGCAACCATACTGGTTATATTTAGAATATATGTGCAGTCAGTTCACATCTTTAGTAGAAGGACTCAGGATTAAGAAGTAGATGATTCTTTGTAAGGCGAAGCCACACAGACTGCATTAAATGTACCCAGTCTTAAAAGAAATACCTCACATATGGGCCAGTGTACACGTCCAACAACCCCTCCACATGCCTGGGTGTGGCTGGGTATTCTCTGAGTACACTGGACCTGCCTATCCACATAGGACAACCCGAAGGCCTCTCTTCTGATCTTCCGACCTCATAGACAGAACTGTGATTGAGGAGATGTCTCCAAGCCATCTTGGAGGTTCTCAGAGGTTCTCAGAGAAAGTCCCTTGTAGATTTTCCATGTCCTCTGGAGAATGGCAGTCTGTTGGTAACAGAGAAGCATTTCCCTATTGAATATAGATAATCATCTGAATACAGACAGACATGATTTCACTGGATGTCATTGATGTAAGTGTATATAAGAGCCAGGGATAGAGGGATACAAGGATAGAATATGAGGTAGCTGTGAAACTGGAAATACTCATGGATAGAGAAAATGAGATGTGGGGTGAACTTGTGTGTTTGGTTTTAGGTGTTTTTTGTGGCATAGTTTTAGCATGCAGGCTGGTAAGCAAAACCATTCTATGATTGAACACTTTTTCCTCTTCCATTGCTATGAGACCCTGACTTGAAAGCATAAAGGCCACAGGTATTTGGGTGTCTAGGAACACAGTGGCCTCAGATCTCTCTATTGAGATTAAAGTAGACAGAGTCAAGCAACCTAGACACTTAAGGGTAATAAGCAATTCTTGGGTTGTCACACTAGGATGTTTACAATACATATCCACTACCCATTATCCATAGGTACTTCAAACAAAATTCCATGTGTCCTCACAAGAATCTCTCAAGTTTATCTCTTTATGTCTAAAGAGGATACAATAAATTCCATGTCTGAAGGAAATTTGAGGACTATGGGAAACAGGAGTTTTCTTAATGGACTCTACTTGGAGGTAGAGCACATCAGAATGTGGAAGACGACATTATGTGACACTGGTGATACATTGATTAATATTTATTAAAGCCTGCCTAGACCAAAAACAGTAAAGCAACCATATTGCACATATTTAGAAACTATGTTGTGGCAGACCACATCTTTAGTACAAGGACTCAGGATTAAGAATTAGATGATTCCTTGTAAGGCGAAGCCACACAGACTGCATTAAATGTATCCAGTCTTAAAAGAAATACCTCACGAGTGGGTCAGGGTACAAGTCCAACAACCTCTCTACATGCCTGGAAATGGCTGGGTCTTCTCTGAGCACACTGGATCCACCTATCCACACATGACAACCCTAAGGACTCACTTGAAGACCTTCAGACACTATAGACAGCCCTGCGATGGAAGCGAGGTCTTCAAGAGAGCTTAGATTGTCCAGAGTTACAGTCATTGAAATCCTGATCCAACCATGCCAACCTGGAGAGTAGAGAGAAACAATCCACATGAATCTACTAGCACGTAACATGGAAAGTGAGCGATACAAGAAATCACCCATCAATAGAAAGCATGCATGATGTCACCACAATCTACACAACCCACACAAACTAGACCAATACACAACAAAGCTGATAAACTAGAAAAACATGAGTTTTTAAAAAAATGACTTCATAAAAATGATATAGATCCTCAAAGATGATATGAGAAAATCCCTTAAAGAAATGGAAGAAAAATCAAACAAAATATTGAAAAAAATAGAAGAAAAGACAGGAAAAAAATGAAAGAAATGAACAATTCTCATAAAGAAAGTAAGGAAAGCCAAGACAAGACATTCAAACAGATAAAGAAAACAATTCACACAGTTCAAGACCTGAAAACTGAAGTAGAAACAATAAAGAAACATAAACTGATGGATGCTGGAAATACAGAAACTGGGTAAACAATCAGGAAATAAAGATGCAAAAATGGAAGCATAAACAACAGAATACAAAATATTGAACAGAGACCCTCAAGCACTGAAAATATGCTAGGGGAAATAGATTCATCAAGAAAAATAGTCTTAAATCCAAAACATCCAGGAAATATATGACACCATTAAAATGTCAAACCTACGAATAATAGGCATAGAGGAAGGCAAAAAAACCCTGCTCAAAGATGTAAAAAACATATTCAACAAAATCCCTGAAAAAAACTTTCCCACTCTGAAGAAGGACATGCCTATGAAAGTACAAGAAGCATACCAAACACCAGATTTGACAAAAAAAAATTTCATTGCCACATAATAACCAAAACAAATAATATACAGAATAAGACAAGAATTTTAATGGCAGCAAAGGAAAAAAGTCCAGGTAACATATAAAAGCAGACATCAGCGTAGAAACTCTCAAGGCCAGAATGTTCTGGGTAGATTTTCTACAAATCCTAAGAGCTCCCGAATACAACCTAGGCTACTATACCCAGTGATACTCTCAATTATTATAGATGGAGAAAAATAGATATTCAATGACTAAGCAAGGTTTTCAAATAAATATACACAAATCCAGCCCTACTGATAGATTTGTAAGGAAAACTCCAACCAAAAGAACTTAACTACAATCACAAAAATACAGGCAAAAGATAATCCCACTTTACCAGAACCACCTCCCACTAGAAAAAAAGTTGGTGATTATACTCACAATACCTCTGCGAAAAACAAATCTAAAACAAACAAGAATTAACAATCTATTGTCATTTTTTCCCCTCAAAATTAATGTTTAACTCCTATAAAAAGACATAGGCTAACAGAATGGATACAATCAGAATTCTTCTTTCTGGTACATACAAGAAACACATCTAAGCTTCAAAGAAAGATATTACATCAGGATAAAGTATTGGGAAAAGTTCTTCCTATCACATGGACACAGAAACAAGCAGGTTTAGCTATCTTAATGACTCAAAAGTAGACTCCTAGCCACGATCAATTAAAAGAAGAAGGCCATTTCATATTTTCCCAGAAGAAGTATTACAGTACAAAATCTCAGTTCTGGACATCTTTGCCCCAAATACAAAGTGAACACATTCTTAGAAAATGTTAATGGACTAAATATTGTTTACTGTGATTCTTATTTGATAACTATTTATGTTATATTTTGCTATGTTAAGGTTAAACCCCTTCTTTTACTTTAGACAGAAAAGAGGAGATGATGGTAGATGTTATTCTGTATATATGTTTCTCATACTGGTTAATAAAGCACTGTGGCCAATGAGATAGCAAGATAGGTGGGGCTAGGAGACCAGGAGGAAAGAGGAAGTAGGAGGGAGGAGTTGAGATGTAGCCCTGAAAGAAGGAAGACTCCTGCCGCAGCTCCCTGATAAGACGACCATGTGGAAATACTTAGATAAGTAGAAATGGGTTAATAATTAAGACAGAGCTAGCCCATAAACAATAATGGTAATTGGCCAACAGGGCTTTATTAATTAGTATGAGAAACATACATATAGAATAACATCCCCCATCAATATAACTCTGTTTTTTTTCATGCATAGAACATTTCTCTGATAAAAAGTTGATATTTAATAAATTTTTGAGCAGTGGGAATTAAGGAGGTGAATAACCCTATTTGAGTTAAAAACAAAATTGACTTTAAAATAAAAAGTAATAAAACAAATGTGATAATATTTCATACTTAAATCCACAAGATGGAATTTGACTAGATTTTTCATGGAATAGAGGATCATTAATTCAAATAATTATATGTACACAGATGATTTTGCATATGAAACCCAATCATCAATTTAAATAATTTAATTATGAAATTAGATCATCTAGCATAATATTCTGGATGACATAAAACATTGTTTTCTATAACTAATCAATCAACCAGTTGAGTCACTTCCCAAGGGTGGCTCATCATTGATTTAAGTAATTGAATCACATAATTAAAAAATTAGATGGTCTTGTATACTTGACTCCCACAATGCCACAATGTGGTGCAGAAATTCAATGATCATAAATTATCCAATGCCTTGTTTCAATGATTAAATAATTACATAATCAGTGGATGAGATGTTCTGCCATACTACACCCCCACAGGTTGTCACTTACTTGGCTACCACAAGATTTTTAAAGGATGATGCTTTAATCACAGATTTGAGCAGTACGATGTGCAAATAATTAAATGTCAGTGTGTGTCCAAGGTTTAAGAACATATCAGAAAGTTTTTGTTGAGAAGCTGCCTCATTAGAGATGAATTATTTTCCAATTATTCCTGTCTAGTCTAACAAAATGATTAATACCTTCATGAAGGAAGTCAACATTGGAAAACTCACCTTTTGTTGAACAATTTTGAACCTTTCTATCTTCTTAATCCATAGTATTACTTCTTAGGGAAGATGATATTCCTCAGCAAAAGTCTTTGGACTGTTTCTCCACAAACTGTAATCTCTGATATTAGGTAATCTTGAATTGGATAATATTAATAAGTGTAGATCAACTTCCAGGGATTTGGCTATGACTTGATTAGGAGAACCAATTGCCACAAATGCTGGCATTAAATGTTGTATTAGATACTTATCTTGAGAGACTAAAATATCCAATATAATTTGCTGTCTAGTTCTTGGCCTATGATAACAGAATATAGAATTCCATCAGGGTTACCAGGAAACATTTTTGATTCAACATTTTGTCACATTGGAGTACACCTTCTACTTGCTAAAAAAAGCGTACCCACTAATGGACTAACCTTATAGCCTTACTGAATTTCTCTCAAAAGTTGGAGGCTCTTTTCTGAGTTACACTTGTTTTAAGTCTATCAAAAAACTGCGATTTACACATGAAAATGAAAATTTACACATGAAAATGAAAGCACCATTATGCCATTCAACTGCATTGATGAGTATTTAATCATATTTCCTATGCTCCAATTCTCTTATTTATAGGATGAATATAATATTATTGGCCTGTACCTTAATCCATTTCTATTTACTGAGATATAAATAAGTTCCACTTCATTTTCTTAACTTTAGAACATCTTGACCAAATGGTGTAGGTGCAAATACTGGGAGTAAGTAGGTGAGTGAATAATTGTAGCTGTGCACAAAGGCACAAAGTGAAGCAAACACACACACACACACATATATAGGACACATAAGTAACAGTCTTATTTAGAAACAGCCATGCTCACAGATCTTTTATGCAACAAAAACAAATAGGTTACTCAGAACCCCTGAACAATTACAATAAAATCATTAGGAGGATTTCCCAAAGATGACTTTGCCCACAGACAATAGGGAGGAAGAATTCTAGAGAATAAAACATTCATATTCCCAAGAGATAGGATGGATATTTTCTGGTTATTTGATGTGCTATGGATGCTTGTCATCATTTAGTGGGAAAAGAAGACAAAAAGTATATAAACCTCAAATATTTTACATTGTTATGGACATTGGTATATTGATACAAATGTAACGTTTTTGTTGTATTGTATATATGTTTCTATTCTTCAAAATGAATGTATAATTAAGAAATACAGGTTACTAGTTAGTTATCTATAATAAACATGTAGTCATATGAAGTAAATTTTCAAGGTAAAAGTGATATTTCGATAGATAGATGATATTCAAACACCTTGAAGACATACAGGATATGGCATTTAAGGTGTTTAATGACCCAAGTGTTTTCATGACACCGAGACATGTCTGATCAAGGCAGTACCAATTTATTTCATAAAACAATGATCGCATAGAAGAACCTCCATATGGAGTTTGTTTCATTATGTCAATACTAGTTCTTTGGGCAAGAAACTCTAGCCTTGACTGGTGATGGTATGATGTACAAACCAAGCAAACAGGTTTCATATTAAAAATATCTCTGAAATTTGCCATGACAAGATGGGAGAGTCCTTACAAATTCTTGCTTAACAAGAAAATCTGCCAGAAATTCTATGCCTACAGGACAAAAATAGATGCTCCAACATTACAGAGGAACTTTGGTTGACTACTCAGGCCGACTGCTGTTTCTGTTGTTTCTAAATTTTTGGAGGTGGTTTACATAGGACTTCCTGTTTACTCAGGAAATATGATTTTCTTATGGAATCTTTGATGGAGTTGAAGATTAGATAGTTATAATTACAACTTTCCTTAGTTATGATACTACAATTTTGGTGCCATATTTGAGATTTAATATCCAAGGCCTCAAAACATTCATTTATTTATTTAAATAAATCTTCATTTCAAGAACAGTTCAGTCTGACTCCACCATGTGGGAGTTATGTATGCAACACCATCTCATTACTCAATTATTTTATAATTATATGCTAATTATTAACATCTATGACAATGTCCTCCCTCAGCAATGGAGCTTGGCCAGTACTCCCTGGGAGTTATTGTGTGGTCATTATTTAATTATCTTTGTATTACTTCCCTGACAATCACTGGAGTTTGGTTCCATTCATGAAAATCATGTATTACAGGACAATCCCATTATTTACTTATTAGTTACTTAAAAGATGCTGTAGTCATAGATTAGGACTTTGGCTGCTGTGGGATACACATAGCAGATGATTGGTGTTAGAAGCAGCACACAGAGCTTGAGGGACACTGTAAGATCCACTGATTACTGATTACATAATAATAGATTTTAATGATTAAACAATTATATAATTTAAAAAACTGGACAGTTTGCATGAGCAATTTCTGAGAAGATGAATCAGAACCAACACCTGAAGGACACAGTCTTCACCAATTTAAAAATTCAGTAGTTTAATGATCACTTGATCAGAGGATCTTATGTAAGTTTTTCTGTCTGCCTAACGTCATGACACTCCTCCAAGTCATTGCAGTCATGAGGAGGCTGCTATGGTGGCTGGCATCAGAGGAGCAGTAGCAGGGGCTAGGGAAGCAGTGGTTGAGTTGTGTTCACTTGCAGAGCCAAGAGAGAGCAGCTCCACACACTGTGATGTCAACCGCAGCAATACTGCCTTGGTGACTATTATGATGCTAACTTTGACTTCAGTGCTGTTGCTTGTCCTTCTCATAGTAGAGGGCAGAAAAGGCCAGGATGTGGAAGAATAGCTGCAAGGTGACCTCTGTGACTGCCACACTCCACACTTGGGTTGGTCAGAATGACATGATTCCCCTAGTTGTGACACTGGCCTCTTCCCATTAGGGAATATGCCTTCCTGAGAGAGAGAGAGAGAGAGAGAGAGAGAGAGAGAGAGAGAGAGAGAGAGAGAGAGAGAGAGAGAGAGACACCGAAAAAAAGAGACACAAAGGGAGGGAGTGCTTTTGTGTCTGTGTCATGCCTGGCATATCTTCAAGCTCATAGCTCTCCACACATCTCCACCCAATGGACTCACAGAGGGCCCTTGGTAATCTTACAGCAGATTTCCTCAGGAAGCTTTGTAGAGAGTGAGAATTGGAAGATATTATACAAGGTTGTCTCCAGGAGTCAAGAGAAGATGTTCAGCTAGCAGTAAGCTTAGAAGTCATCAAAAGTGTTAATGTGTGCCTCTGTATTCTGTCGGTGTTCATGGGAGACAGGCTCTCTTTTGTTTACTTATAAGCATTTCTCTACTGAATATGGTATACCATCTGGGTCCAGACAGTCCTAGCTGCAGTGGATGCCATGGGTGGGAGTGTATATGGAGCCAGCAAGGGAGACAAAGATAGTGGAGGAGGTAGCTATGAAGGTTGACAGATAATAATAAAGAGAAACAAGTGTGTGAATTTTAAGGTGTTCTGGTGTTGGATGGTGTTTTTCCATGCAGGTTGATGTGTTCTTCAATTCTCTCTATGGAAACTTGTTTCTTTTACATGGGTCTTGCACCCTCGAAGGAAAGGATGAAGGCACCTTGAGGGAATCCTGAGGGGACACTTGCATATTTGTAAGAAGTCCCTCTGCAGGACAGGGGAGAAAAAATGCTTTACGTATCCTGTTGTGAAAACTGAGAATTGTCTATTTTCCCTAGGTGTCTAGTTTGACTTTCCCCGACCTCTTGAATATCTTTTCCCTATACGAGGACACAGATAGGTTGATATCTACATGAGATACAGAAACCCATGTATGAGAGTGTCTTGAAGACTTTGGAAAAAGGGAAGTTTCCTATCTAGTGTCCAGTGAAAGGTGTGGAGAGGAAGGCGGTGAACAGGATATAGATTGAAGCAGACGTGAGTATCTAACAATGGTTTTCAGGGGATGTCTAGGAGATGGTTACGTATGGTACCCTGAGACAGCCCTTGGTTTTCAAGAGGGCAGGTGGAATAGAGTGTTTATTCTTTTAATGTGTCTTTGTGTGCACATCGAGGGAGCTGGGCACCCTGCTTCCTAGGATAAGGTCATTGATGTTCCAAGTTCCTTGTCGGTTCTAGGTGCAGAAAATGTAAGGCAGCATTTCACTTTAACACTTACAGAGGGGTACCATGAAGATTAACACCAACAGTTCTAGTGGCCATTTTTCTTTCTCATCTGTACATCATCAAACTCGGTCCCTCATGAGTGCATACTTCTGCCTGAAATTTGATTTGTGTCCATGACAGAGAAGCCTTCTGCCAGGTGGGAAGACAGTGGTAAGCTTAGGGCCTCATTGAGGTGGGATATCGTCACTCTTATATCATCTGTACACCTTCATATTTTTCCAGTCATCTTAGATGCCATGACCCTGCTTCACTCCTGGCCCTGTGTCAGCCTGGGAGTTCATTTGCTGGCTGCCAGACTTGATTAAAAGTTCGGGATTTCCTAGTGTGCAATGATCTAGCACACCAAAGGCCAGTCTGGCAGGTGAGATGATTATGGATGGCCCTTGTTAAATGGATAGCTTTTGTAACTCAGTTGCTTGTGGCTAGTGGCCTTCAGAATAAATTGAATGGGCATGTAGGGGCATAATTCAAGTTTAATTATCCATATCTATGAGCTTTATATCTGGCATGATGTTTCTGTAGGCTTCACTAAAGGTGGTGTGCAGACTTGCCAGTAAGCTTACCAGTGTTCTCTGTTGGAGTCTTCTGAGCAATGGCATGGTCCAAAATATAATTGTTTTAGGGCAGTGAAGTAGATGATCCTGTTAGTTGTTTGACCCCATCTCTCCATCGCACCCTGTCCTTCCATACCCCTTGGTATTCAGCCAATGCAGCAGCCCAAGTGTTCCATTTCTGGACAGGCTTGGTTGTTTGTTTACTATTTTGGAGTATGATGAAAAATAATTTTATTTGTCTCTCTTTTATTTGTTTTTTTTTTTTTTTTTTTTTTGGAAAGGGCTGAGGGATTGTACAACAATGTCCTCCGAAAGCTTGCGTGAACCACAGACATCAAAGAAATAATTTTTTAGAATTTTTTAATTTAAGCATGTCCTCTTATTTTGCTGTAATGGGTGAAGGCTGCCTAGGGAGGAGCCCTCAGGGCTAGACCCTGAGTATCTAATCTTCCTGCACTCTCATTGGCACCAGTGAATATTTGGAGAAAACAGTGTCCAGGTGTCCCAGTCATGTTCACATGGGCTTGCCTTGCTGTGCACAGGAACCTCAGTCCCCTGCGTTGAGAGTGGCCATATCAGACAGGATATGGCGACAAGGCTACTAGGATGCTGCTTCTAGGGCTACATCTAGCCTGATGTGGGGAATGCCCTTCCTAGTGCCTACAGCTTGTCCATGGTACCACATGTGCCCCACCTTTTTCCTGAATTTCCCCAGCAGCACCTACACCTAACTTTTGGGAAGCACACACAGTTCCCAGATTTTTGCCATCCATAACCCCTTTACTGCCATTCTTCCTCATCATCTTCCAAATCATCTCTCTGGCTTTCCTATACTCTCTTTTAGACACTGGATTCTCTTAGTTCAAACTGAACGAGGAACCTGATCCCTCAACTTTATCAAGAACCAGATCCCGAATCCTCAACCTAAACCTGAACCTGAATCCCCACCATGAACCCAAACTTGACCCTTGAATTTGGCCCTCACCCATAACAAGAACCTATACACTTACCCTGAAGCTGAACTTTAACCCTCATGCAGAATCTGATCATGAAGACTAAACATATCCATAATCCTGAAGCTGTATATAATTTCTCTCACTGTACCTGAACCTGAAGTTGAAACTGAATATGGAACCATAACAGTTACCTTGAACATGGACCTGACTATAAATCCTCAACCTGAACCTGAATCCTCACACTGAACCTGATCCTGTACACTCACCCTGAACCTGAACTCTCATCCTCACCCTGAACATGAACAGGAAAATAAACCTGAATTCTCACCATGAATCTGAACCTGAACCTTTGCCCTGATAAGGAAACTGAATCTGCACCCTTCACCTGACCCTGAACCTTGAACTTGAACACACTTGCCCCACCTGCACCTGAAACTGAATACTCACTCTGAAACTGAAATCTGGATCCTCACCCACCCTCTCTACCTTAACCAGAACCTGAACCATTACCGTGAACTTGAACCTGTACCTGAATGTTCCTCTTTAAACTGAACCCAAGCCTGAACCCTTAACATGAACCTAAACACAAACACTCAATCAGAAACTGAACCCTCATGCTCACCCTGAACCTGAATATGAACGTTTAACCTGAACTCTACCCTGAACCTGAACCTGAATGCTCACCGAAACCTGAATTGAAAAGTCACTCTGAAACTCTAATCTGAACCTAAATCTAAACCTGATCCATTACCCCAAATCTATACCTGCACCCAAACTGAACCCTAAAAATGAAAAATCACCCTGTAACTCAATATGAACTCTTACCCTGTAACTGACCATGAACTCTGAATCTGAACCTTCACTCTGAATGTGAACTTGTCCCTCACCCAGAACCCAGAAAGTGAAACATAACACTCATCCTTAACATGAACCTTAACTCTCACCCTTAACCTGAACTTTATTTAACTTGAACGTTCCACCTGAACATTAACATAATCCCATACAGATCACTCTCACTGAATCTGAACCTTCACCCTCAACCTTAACATGAACCTAAACCTAAACCTGAACATTCACCCTTAAAATGAACCCTGAACCTGAAACTGAACTTGAATGCCAGCCTGAACCAGTACACAACCCTCAACTGCACCTGAACCTGAACCTTCAACCTGAATCTGAGCCTGAACATGAACCTACACTGTAATCCTGAACCTGAACTTTGACCCTGAAACTGAACCTGAACACTCACCTTTACACTGAACCTAAACCCTCAGCCTGAACATGAACCTGAAATCTGAACCTTAACCTGAACTTGAAACCTCACCCTCACATTGAAACTGAACCAGAACCTGAATATTCAAGCTGAAACTGAATCTGATGCCTGAAATTGAACTTCACAATGAACCAGAATCTGAACCCTGAATACTATTCCTGAATGTGAACCTGAACCCTCAACCTCAACCATCAACCTTCACCATCAAACTTCACCCTTACCCTGAAACCTCACCCTCACCCTGAACATGAACTTGATCCTGAACTCACCATTAACCTCAACCTGAACTGTCTCCCTTAATCTCAACCTGAACCCTCACACTAAACCAGAGTCTGAAACCTGAATCTGAATCCTCACCCTGAACCTGAATCTGACCTCGATCCAGAAACTGAACCATCACACTTGAACCTGAACCCTCACTTTGATCTGAATTTGAACCAAGACCAGAAAGCTGAACATGATCCTTAACATTCACCCCAAACCTGAGCCTGAACCCTCATGCTGAACCTGAACCATAAGCTAAAACATAACCCTAGCCCTGAACCTGAACCTGAACATATACCCAAACCTAACCACTCACCCAGAAATTTTACTTGAACCCTCACCGTGATCCTGAACCTGAGCCCTTACCCTGACCCTAAAACTAAACCCTGAACCTAACCCTCATTCTGAATCTGAAACTGAACCCTCACACTGAACCTAAACAAGAACCCTGAAAGAATCCATTCCCTGAACCTGAACGTGGACACTCACCCTGAACCAGAATGTGGACACTCACCCTTATCCAGAACCTTAACCTGAAACCTCATAGTGCAACTGAACATGATCAGTCTCTCTGAACTTGAACCCTATTCCTGAAACTTAATGATAACCAAAACATTCAACCTAAATCAGAACCAGAATCCTAAACCTGAACCATTAACATAAACCCTGAACATGAACCTAAACCTGTACACACCCTGAACATGAACCAGAATACTGAAATTAAAAGAAAAACCTAAACCTGAACAGGAACCAAAAGAGAAACCTCACCCTGATCCTTCACCCTGAATATGAATGTGGACTGGAAACTGATCCACCGCCATGGTCTCGCCACCATGTGAGCTCCAAATAACATTCAGAGACTCTGTATTTGATATAATCCTGTTGGCCAATTACCATTATTGTTTATGGTCTAGCTCTGTCTTAATGATTAACCCATTTCTACTTATCTAAGTATTTCCACATGGCTCATTTTATCAGGGAGCCGCGGCTGGCGTCTTGCTTCCTGCCCGGTCTACATCTTGACTCCTCCCAACTACTTCCTCCTTCCTCATAGTTTCTTATTCCCTCCTATCTTCCTTTTCTATTGGCCAACAGGGCTTTATTAATTAACCAGTATGAAAAACATATTTACAGAATAACAT
Source organism: Cricetiscus sungorus (assembly GCA_030556225.1). Taxonomy (NCBI): domain Eukaryota; kingdom Metazoa; phylum Chordata; class Mammalia; order Rodentia; family Cricetidae; genus Cricetiscus; species Cricetiscus sungorus. The sequence continues at coordinate 28,299 of JANBXA010000507.1, read as the reverse complement.
ATCCCATCATCTCCTCTTTTCTGTCTAAAATAAAAGAAGGGGTTTAACCTTAACATAGAGGGGAAAAACTTGCCATAACAGATCCCTACCCAGAACCTGAATCCTGAAACAAAACCCACATCCTGAACCTGAACCTGGACCCTCACATTGAACCTGAACCAGAACCCTCACTATGAACCTGAACCTGAATCTGAGCACTCATGTTGAACCTGATACTTAACCTCAACTCTCAATCTGAACCTGAACTTGAATCCTGAACCTGAAACTAAACACTCACCTTTAATCTGAACACTCACACTGACCTGAAACCTCACCCTGAACCTGAACATGTACCCCAAACTGAACCCTCACACTGAAGCTGAACCTGAACCCTCAATGTGAACTTGAAACTTGAACCTGAATCTGATCATGATACTGAACCTGAACATGCAACTGCACCTGGGCCATCACCCTTCACCTACACTTGAACCCTCAATGTGAACAGGAACCTAAACCTGAACCCTCACTTTGAATCTGAACCTGAATCCTCACAATGAACATTAACACTCACCTGATTTTGAACATGAACCTAGAACGTGTACCCTTACCCTGAATCCGAACCTGAACCCTAAACCTGAACACTCATGCTGAACATGAACTTGAACTTTTACCCTGAAACTGAACCTGAACCTGAACCTAAACCCTGAACCTGAACCTGAATTTGAACTTGAACCTGAACCTTAACCCTGAACCTGTACCCTCACTCTGTACCTGAACCTGAACACTCAGCATCAACCTGAACCATCACACTGGACATGAACCCTCATGCTGAACCTTAACTTGAACATAAACCTGAACTTGAACTCTCAGCCTTAACCTATACCTGAAGCCTCACCCTCACCCTGAACAGGAACATGATCCTGAACCCTCATGCTGAACATGAACCTGAAACCTCATCCTGACATTGAATCTGATCCTTCAAAGTGAATCAGAAACTCAGTCTGAATCTGAACCTGAATCCAGAACCTAATCTGTCATCCTGAACTTGAACCTGAACCCTGAACCTGAACTAGAACCTAAACCCTGAACCTGTACCTTATCCCTTACCCTGAAATTGAACCCTGAACCTGAATGCTGAATTTGAATCTTTACTCAATACAGAATCTGCACCCTCACCCTGAACCTGAAGCTGAACCCTCACCCTGAACCTGAAACTGAAACTGAACATGAAAATTAGACCTGAACCCTCACCAAGCATGTTGATCTGAATAGAAACCCAAACATGAACACTCACCATGAGCATGTACCCTCACACTCACCCTAACATGATCCTGAACTTGAACTCTTACTCTTTACCTGAACCCTCACCCTCCCCCTAATAATGAACGTGAACACTCATTCTGAACCTGCACCTGCACTCTCACATTGCATTTGCACTTGAACATGAACCTGAACACTCACCCTGAATCCTGTACCTTCACCCTCACCCTAAAGCTTAACGTAAACAAGGACCTGAACCATCACCGTGAAATTATACTTGAACCTGATCCTTCATCTTGAACCTGAACCTAAATCTTCACCATCTAGTTAACACCTCACCCTCAATATAAAGCTGAATCCTGAACCTGAAACCTCATCCTGAACCCTCACCCTTAACCAGAACACTAACCACAAACCTTAACCCTAATCCAGCATCTGAACCTGAACAATGAACCTGAACTTGGTCACTCAATCTGAACATGAACTTGAACCCTCATAATGAACCTGAAAAACAATCCTCACCCTCAACCTAAACCTGATCATGAATCCTCACCTTGAACCTGAATTCTCACTCTGAACTTGAACCCAAACTCTGACCTTGACCCTCATCATGAGCCTGAACCTGAACACTCATGCTGAACCTGAATCTGAACCCTGAACCTGAACCAGAACCATAACCCTCACCCTGAGACTGAACCTGAACCCTCAAAATGTACATGATGTACGTGAACTTGAACCCTCACATACACACTAAACCTGAACCTGAACCCTCAAAATGAACCTGAATCTGAACCCTGAATGTGATAAAAAAAAACTTAAACAGAAGCCCGACCCTCAAACATGCACAACTGGAAGCCTAATGTTGATCCTTACCCTGAACCTGAAACTTAACCTTGAACAAGGACCCTCATCTAGAATCTGAACCTGAACAGAACCCTGAGCCTGAACCTGAATACTCATCCAGAACCTGCACCCACACCTTCACACTGTACCTGAACCTAAAACTGAACACTCAGCCTACACCTGATAGTAAATCCTGAACCCTCAACCTTGACACTGAACATTAACCTGAACCTGAACCTTCATGGTGAACTTGAACCTGAACCTGAGCCTTCATCCAGAACCAGAACTTGAACCTGAACCTGAACCTGAACTTTCATCCAGAACCAGAACTTGAACCTGAACCTTCATCCAGAACCAGAACTTGAACGATCACCATGAACATAAACAATCACCCTCAATCTGAACCTGAAATGAGAGCCCTCACCCTCATCCTGAACCTGAACTTTAACCCTTCTATGAAACCAAACCTGAAGGTGAATATGAACCACTACCCTGAACCTGGACCTGAAACCTGAACCTTTAATCAAACCTTAACCTGATCCCTCAACCTGAACCAGAACCTGAACACTGACACTGTACCTGATCATGAATCCTCACCCTGAACACTAGATGTCTTATGAAAAAAAAACCCAATGCTGTGCCTCTTGTAATTCACTTAAAAACTAGTTCTCTTTATCCTGCTTTCTTTAGGGAAACTTGAAGTATGAGTGTTCTGCAGAAAAGTGGTAGAAGTAGGTGAGCAAATGATGATTCCAGTACAACACACTTACACACACACACACACACACTCACTCACACACACACACACTCACACACACACACACACACACACACACAGAGAGAGAGAGAGAGAGAGAGAGAGAGACATGTACAAACACACTAATAACAATGCTCATAACACTAGTACTCACAGTTATTTTATGACAAAGGTTACTGAAATTGATAGTTTTCTCATGATCCCTGGTGAATTTTCCATTGTTATGGGACTTGTTTTTTGTTTCTCAAGAAGAACCCTCTGTGCCAACAATAATCCAGGGATTACCAATGTTGCTAACTGTTCTCCAAACATTTTGAACTATTCTGAATTATTTCCAAAATAGAGCTATGCCACTTAATTTACTGATCAACTATATTCACTATAGTTTTAAGCCAATAATCTCATGTACCCTAATGGAAGAATAGAAAAATTGGTGACAAACAGGGATGTATTGTCTCTGTCTTCCCAGATTATGATGTGTCAATTGAGGATAATTTTGAGTATTGGAAAATAATGTGGTTTCCACTGTAGACCTATTTTATTCCTTTGAATACTTGGATAGGGGCAAACTGTGGTGACTTCCTAGGTAACATTCATGAATTGCTCTATGATATCTCTTGATTGTTTTGAGTCTGACCTACCTCTGTAGCAATCAAATAGAGAGGCCATGATACCTCAGAATTATGTAAGTTTGCCTTTGGATACATGAGGATATGTTGATGTTTTTATATTCCTTTTCCCTAAAATTTCTCTAGGAATATTTCACCATGTTGGAAGTGAATGCTATTAAATTGAAAATTCTTCCATGTGTTTTAGGATGCATGCTTGCACTGTAGGCAAAGAAGGCACTAAAACATGGACATATAAAATTCTTCCTATTCTCATTTATGAAGATCATTCTATTTTTATCCTGCTTGGAATGATCTGCTGTTGCTAATGTTCACTGTGAAGAAACATATTCTTCTACCATATTCTACAACTAGGAAAACTTCAAGCTTAATATACCTAACAAACTACAGTGAAGCCAATCAACTAGTATTAATAAATAACTTTATTTTACTTGAGGAACCCAGAAAGATCAGAAGTGATATAGGGAAAGAAAAAATAGGGCAAGAGAGGGAGAACAGAAGAAATGTGTAAAAATCCTTCTATTCATTAGGTACATGAAAAACTGTAGCAAAAATCCTAAAGACTAAAAGAAGGCAGAGTGGTAACAAAATAGTAATATGCATAACTAAGGGGTGGATGGAAAAATCAATATTTAAAACATAAGAGGCCCAAGGACAAAACAGCAAAATATAACTGGAGAAATAATAACATATTTTGATTGATATAGTGCTTTAGCATTTGTTTGGAACGTACCACAATCTCCAGCGAATCTGATGCCCTCTTCTCAATTCTACAGGCACATACCTATACAGAGAGCCACACATATATAAATGAGTCAACATTTTTAAACATAAAAATAATAATGACACAGATCCCCATATGAGATGATATCATTTATCTCTGTTTCCAGTTGTGATAGACTTGGATTTACCTAAGACACACATCTTTAGTAATATTTTGAAGGTATTCATTATGGGTTCAGGCTTACAACAGGCCTGCTAGGGAATTCCTAGAAATTTCTCATATGAGGAAAAGAAGAAAATAAAGCAGCTCACATACATTGTCCTCCCATGGCCTTTTATTCTTCATGAAATGTTCTTTCCAAAACTACTTTTTCTAAGGATCTCTTTAAGATTGCTCCTCAAAAAGTTCTCTCTAATAATGTTCCCACAATAAGCTGTCTCTAAATGTGCTCGGGCTTCAAACTCCTGTGATCACTGACAATGTAATGACAGTGTTTATAATTAAGTAATTAAATAATTTGATTGTGTCTCATACTTGAATCCTACACGAGTGGCTTTACTTCCAGTGATCATTAATTATTTATGCATTGATTTGAATGACAACATAAGTAAATAATTAATGAGATGACACCCCACAATTAACAGCAACAGCCATTTTTCCTCGAATGTACGATAGATTTGAGTAATTATATAATCTGTTAGTGAGATCTTACTGGCACTCTTGAACCCAAAAAGGAGGCTCCGAACTCCCTTGATCACAAATTAGGTAATGCATTATTGAACTAATAAAAGGAAAAAATAACTAGACTTTTCACACCATCAGTTTTTGGAAGGACGTGGCAGAAGTGACTCATGAAGGATGCCCATACCAGCTATTTTAAATATTCAACAATTTAATAATGAGATGATCAGACAATCTTGCATAATGTGTTCTGTTTTGCTAATGTCATTGTGTGGCAACGAGTTTCTACAGTCCTGAAAAGGCAGCTTCAGAAGCTGGTATCTTGGCAGTGGCGACTGTTGTTTCAACTGCTCAGCCGAGACGAGAGAGAAGCTAGTTGTACACTGTGATGTCATCCCTAGAAATGACTCTCTAATGCTGAGCGTCCTCCCATACTGCCACTTGTTTATCTCATAATAGAGCACGACAAAAGTAGGAATGTGGAGGAAAACAGCCAGCACCCACTGTGACTGCCACACTCAGTTTGGTCTAATTGTCCCACGTTTTTTCATTGGACAGCATTTCATCTTCTGGGCTCTACCTCAGAGTGACTTTGTAGCTCTGGCCACTGCTTTGTATTTCCGGGCATCTGTTGTAAAATCTGCAATAGCCAAACCCTAACCTCCCAGCTCTTCCCTAAATCGATGATGTCATTGCATTTAAATGTTAAGTAAGTGAATATTTGGATTGTCTTGCCTAGTTAACACCCACAATTTGACACCAAACTGACGTGAAAATCGATGAAGTAATGGCCTATTTAACAAGAAAATGCTTAGACAATCAATTAGGTGATATTATATAATTGACTCCCAGGGAGTACTGGATTGACTCCAGTCATAAAGGAAGACATCATAGATATAAATGATTAAATTAAATAATTAAATGATGTGATTAAGTTGAAGACACAATGGACTTTTCCTGAAATAGATAATGGTTTCTTTATGTAATAAACTAAATAAATACATACATAAATACATAGATGGCCTTCCATATTAATTCCCACAAGGAGGAGCCAAAATTCAGGTCCATGGATGACTCAATTGTTATCACCTTTTTAAATAACTAAATAGTCAAATAATGAGATGATGTCACCTCATGCACTCCACCAAGGTGACACCAATCTGACACTTGACCAATAATGCCATAGTCTATTTATATAATTGAAACACATAATTAAATAATTAGATGGTCCTGCATACTTGACACCCACAAGGGGGCACAAAACTGTAGTGATTATCGATTATCTAATGAACTTTTAAAATAATTATATAATCAGCACAAGAGATAGTCTGGCAAGATGTGTCTTTTTTTAAACATTCAAAAATTTGGGGCAAAGCCCAGTGATCACTGATTAGGTATCGTAGATTTGAATAATAAAATGAGTAATTGGATAAAATGACATAGTATATAAAGAGTTTCATAGTAAATCAGAAAATTAATGTTGGACATTGTCCTCATTAGAGATGAACTCCTGTCCAGTTATTCCTCAGTCTGGTCTAACAAATGGATGAAAACCTTGCTGAAGGAAGACAACAATGTCAAACTCATCTTTGGTAAGTTACTGTGAGCATTTTTTATTTTCTTAATCCAGAAATATGTTTCTTAGTGAAGATGTATTGTGATTTAATAAGAATCAGGATAAACAATTAGGCCGAACGGAAGTTTATTAAGGGAGAAATAACTCACAACATAGGCAGATGCAAGCGGCGGGTTCCAGCAGATCTGAGCCTTCCAGCGTCCACCACCCAAAAAGGGCGGCCCGACCCTCTCAAAACCTTTTCTCTCCGCTCCCATCCGGCCCTGTCTCCGCCCCAATGGGCATGGCCTAAGCCACAGGTGCAGACAAGGTGAATATCTCGCTACAATTCCCCTTTTAGTCTAAAGAAAAGATTTGGGTTTGATACAAAACTATATACAAAACAGTGAATAACAAGTGTGCTCTAAGAAAAGGAAAATTGAGAACAAAACAACCTACATATCTAGTCCTAGGATGAAGACATAACGGAGTTTACAATAGAGATATCCTAAGCTAGCAAGCTTAAGTCTAGTACCTAATCTATCTAACTAGGAAGAGAGAATAATAGTTGTGATGGTTTAATCTACAACCTCATCAAGACCTGAGAAGGAAAATAGCAATACTAGGATAGACAGGAAGTGCGCAAGGGCAACTTCCAAAAGATGCCTCAAAGACAGAAACAGTAAGCTACCTGGACAGTCACCCAAGGTCTCAGAGCAATGTTGGTACAGCCAGTTTTGGCTAAGGCCAAGAGTACCTGAGAGATCACAACAAAAGCAGGGAGGAAGAAAGGTTGTCTTACCCTGAATTGGCAAGGTTCAGCAGTCTTCTGTTTGTCTCCTGCAAGCACATAGGACCGCATGTCCAGATCAGTTGTCAAGGTAGGGGCAGTTTCTTGCCCAAGGGGCCATGGCCGAAGTGAGGGTGAACTCCAGAAGGAGCAACGACAGTGTCCAACATACTTTTGGGAAAGTGCATGGTGCTGTCAGGAGCAACAGTGTCTCATGTCAACGGAGTACTAATATTAAAACATTTAAATGCCGTGTTCTGCAGGTCTATGAAGTGATTGGAGATTAAGCATCTATTTTTGACTAATCTCATAGGCAAAGGAAACACGGGTGAGGATGATCTGTAATACTCAGGAACTTAGCTAAAAACCTGATTAAAACTTCCTTGAGAAAAGCAAGGATACACACCTAAACAATATAATTATGCACATGTAAATTCCTAAAGTAGAGGTAGAGTAGAAATGTCTAGACAAGAGGGCAGCAAGATAAATATCCTAAACTGTATCAATATACAAAATGTCTTGAACTCAAACAAAGTATACATACATAGAATATAGTGAGAATAATGTGCATAAAACATAAATGGAAAGATTTCACACAATATGACAAAATATAATATACAATTCTTCCAGTACATAGATTACCACTGATAAGAATATATAACAGTGTAAACTGAAATAGTAATATCTCACTCTTACTAAACAATTCACAAGAAGTTAGGCCAATCTACCTGTATCATTCTGAACCATACCTTTCCCAACCATACCCTATTCCTGTCTAAAAGAGATAACCGAGTCTAAATATCATTTTCCATACCCAACCCCAAGTAACGAAAACCAACCCTATGAAGATGAATATTATCCCTAAATTCCAAGAGTGGGGAGAGGGGCGTCGTTATCTTAAGATTACTTCCTGCTGAAATGGGACGATGATTGCTCCATGGGATCCTGTAGGAAGAAAATGTTTAGCAACCAAATTTTTCAACAGAATTGGCTGTGACATATGTAGGTATTCATAGTGAGGCAGAAAATGCTTGACTGGAGTTCTATTTGGAACTCTGGCCAGGTTGTAATAAGAAGGTGCATCATTACAGCTAGCTAGTCAGGAGTTGTCTTGAGCAAAGCAGTCCCAAACTGGTTAAAGGGTGAAGTTTGTATTTCAGATGCATCAGGGTGAGTAGAATGGAAATGTCCATTTGGGGCCCCATCTTCCTTCCCGAGTGTTCAAGGATTGCTGTTGGGAACTGTTATTATTCCTTGTAAAAAACTTAAATATCAATTTCAAAGTAAAATTTTCAAGTTTTACAGTATGCATTAGGGGAAAGGCATCAATAAGCATTAACATGTATAAGAGAAAATGAGGATTTCAGAGAGAAAAGTGCATATAAACATATGAGTTCTTAGATTTTGTTTTCTTCTCCCTTACATCAATTGGCTTCTTGATATAAAGCAGAAACTGTGAATTCAGAGTGTTATTGGTGGCTGGTGGTGTTGTGGGCCCAGACTGGCGGCAGGACCGGGAGGCCGGCGGGGAGGAACCTGCCAGAACATAATGGTGTCGGAAGTGGAACTGAGAACTTTCACTTAAAACTTAACAAATGCTTAAAAATAGTTTTTTAGAAACAAGGGAACAGACTAGCAAGACTTCTTAGTAGCAGCATTTTCTCAGTTGGATTTGTTTGCTCCTTTAAGGGAGGTTTCCAAAATTAGCATAAGCGGCAAAAAAGCCATCTTGCTTTTAAAGAGCTCTGGGAACAAATCATTGGTGTGTACGAGAGATGCAATGAATGTTTACACTATGTTTTAAAAAATAAGCTGGCTTTGGAGAGAAAAAGAAACAAGATACAATGGTTTAAAAAAGAGAAAAGGAAGTAGAATGTGGTGGTGCAGGCCATTAAGCCCAGCACTCGGCAGACAGAGGCAAGCAGTTCTCTATGATTTCAAAGCAAACCTGGTGTGCAGTGAATTCCAGGACACATAAAAGTTACACAGAGAAACCCTGTCTCAATATATGTAAAAATAGAAATAGAAGAAATAGAGTAATAAAAACACCACGTAAAGATGGAAAACACAGAGAAATTTTGGATACTATACGTGCTTCTGTTGTCTTTAAATCATTTGATTGCTGAGAAAATTACTGATAAAAGAAAAGCTGCTGGATTAATTAAATTTATATATTTTAAAAATGCTTTGACTCCAAAATTTAAGCCTAAGGACAAGTTACTGGGGAAAAAGATTTCTATTTTTGTTTCCACAGAAAATGAAAAGCTATGGATTCTTTCCAGACTTATATGGTTTGATCAAGCCAAACCCCCTGAAACAGCTCCCCAGGTGATCCAACATTCAAAGCAGTTGAGACAAAGCCTAGCAGACTACTGCCAAGATTTCTGTGTCTTCTTTGGACCCCCATGACAGCGCCCTCTACCAGCAGGAAGTAGTTTGGAAAGAACGACGCCCAAATTTCCAAATATTGTTTATAAATGTTTGTTTTCATTTAAATGGACTTGGTTATAAATAGCTATAACCACAAAAAATCTTTTTAAAGGTAAAAAGGGAATTATGGTATAGATATGAATACTTTGCTTTGAAATGGATTTTCTTTTATTGATACAATTCAAGGTCGATTTTGTGATATGTATATTTCTCCTCTTGTTTAGGTATTGTGTTTATATAGCTCATTTAGAAATGTAATGTATAATTTAGTACAGATTATAGAGAGTTAACTATGATAGTTAAAACTTGGAGTTAAGTTAGTTAGGATTTCTAGATATACAGAGATGTATTTGAGATCGATAGGCATTCTTCAAACCTTTCAAAGACCTACAGAATATGGCATTTAAAATGGTTTAGGGTTTTTCTTGACAATGAGGCACAACTGCTCCTGGTAACACCACCTGCATCAGAAAGGAAGATGGACATCAAAGAAACATATTATGGAGTTTGCTTCTAATATGGCAAGACTAGCCATTTGGGCAAGGTATTGCTATTCTAGACTGTTTCACTTTATGTTGTAGAAACTGGACATGCAGGACCCACAGAAAGATGACTGCTGATGCAAGATGGACATTGCTACAGGATTCCTGCTTCATGGAAGAGGCTTCCAGACAGCCAGACAATCTACAGGACACAGAGAAAAATGACTGACACACTGTCAATACAGGTGGACAGTTTAAAGTTTCCTGATTTGTTGAGGAGTCTGGAGACACACTATGGCCTATGGGCTGAAGATGGAACATTAAGAAGAACTTCAGGTGACTGACCAGGCAATGAGTTGTCTCTGTCATTTCTAGAGTTTATATATTATCCTTCTGTGGTCTTTGAAGGAGTTGAAGACAGATAGTTATGGTTATAGTTTTCCTTAGTTAGGATTAAAGATAAGTTACATATAGGACTTTAGACTCGCAAAGATAGGATAGATGATATTTTCTTAAAGTCTTACAAAATGTTAATGGACTAAATATTGTTTACTATTATTCTTATTTGATAACTGTTGTATGGTACATTTTGCTATCTTAAGGTTAAACCCCTTCTTTTACTTTAGACAGAAAAGAGGAGATGATGGGAGATGTTATTCTGTATATATGTTTCTCATACTGGTTAATAAAGCCCTATGGACAATGAGATAGCAAGATAGACAGGGCTAGGAGACAAGGAGGAAAGAGGAAGAAGGGGGGAGGGTCGAGATATAGCCCAGGGAAGAAGCAGGACGCCTGCCACGGCTCCCAGATAAGATGACCACGTGGAAATACTTAGATAAGTAGAAATGGGTTAATAATTAAGGCAGAGCTAGCCCATAAACAATAATGGTAACTGGCCAACAGGATTGTATCAAATACAGAGTCTCTGAGTGTTATTGGAGGCTGGTGCGGTTGTGGGCCCAGACTGGTGGCAGGACCGGGAGGCCGGCGGGGAGGAACCTGCCGCAACAAAGATGACATTCAACAACAAAACTCTTTGAACTACTTTTCCACAGATTATATTTACTGATATTAGGTAATCTTTAATTGGGTAATATTAACAGCTATAGGCCAACTTCCACACTTTTGGCCACATATACGGTTGGTTGTATGGGACATTTAGCTTGGGAGACTGAAATATCAATTGGTAAGACAACTTCTCAGCTGCTCTCTGCTTCTTGGGCCCATGATATGTGTTTAGAGAATTCCACCATTGTTGCCAGGCAGCAGTTATGATCTCACATTCTATCACAGCCTGGTAACATTTCTACATGGTTAAACAACCCCACCAATTCGTGGGTTCACATTATATTCTCACTGATTTTCTATGAAATCTGCAAGGAACTTTTTTGAGTTGTACTTATTTTGATTATTCTACCAAACAATTACATGGCTTTAATATTCTGTACATGAAAGTAAAAGCACAATAATAGACAACCACTTTAGGAATTATAGATGTTCTTTTTTGTCATCCACTAAATATAATAATTTTTTTGTCATCCACTAAATAATTTCAATGATTATGAGGCTTGCTTGAGTCTGTTTATAACAACTACCATTGACTTTTCTGTTCATTTTTAAATCCTAGAGAGAGATATTAGTTGATGTGGTATCATTTATCTGATACATCCATGAATAAATCTCTGATATCTATTGTATGGTTGAATATTTACATTTGTCACTATAGAACAAATACAGACTGCTTAGCCTGATGCCATTTCTTGGGGTTCCTGAAGGCAAGATCAATGTTTCAACTAAGCCCTGTGTTATCAATTATCCCATATATGATCACTTAGCATCGTAAATGAAGGCTATCTTCCTATGGAAAAAAAGGAAAAGTTTTCTGTAATTTGACACTTTTCTCTTTTCAGACTATCTGGAATAAATTTGAGATAAATGAGCTTCCAAAAAAATAAGTCAAGAAATTGATGGTAATTGATACCCTTGTAAAAGGAAAATGGCAGAGAATTCTGTCCTAATGAATCAACTTTCATTTCATTGGGCTTAACATGATTTGATACAATCATAGAAGTCTCTGCAAGAGATAATTTTCAAATACAAAAAGTACTGAGTCTTAGCCCTTTGTTGCTAAATATCCACTAACAAAACCAAATGTGTGCATTCATTCAAAGCTAAACAGCACACTCTACAAGTGGTACATGAATGATCTGAAGAATCATTGTGTGACATGAAAATATCAGGCAATAACCATAACAATCACATCAGATATTGAAGAAAATTTAAAAATGAGAAATGAATGGCATTAAGGAAGAAAAATACAATAAATTTTACAAACTCATATCTCAAAATTAGTATGAGAAAATAGGAAAAGAACAAATATATTAATAGAGCTACTGTCCTGAAAACAGCCTGGTATTGGCACAAAAAGACAAGTAGTCCAATGGAATGGAATAAAAAATACTGATTTTGAATCACACACCTACGAATACCTGAATTTGACAAAAAGATAAAAGTAAACAATGGGAGTAGAATAGCATCTTCACCAATGGTGAAATATTCTTCATGTCAATCCTCAGATGTGTTTTATTTTTGAGGTATAATATTCCCATTTAATTTCACATTCTCTACTGTAAACAAAACTACCCATTTCCCTCTGCAGTTTTTTTCTAATGGGATAAAATTTATCAGTACTTCAACCTCATCATGAAATCAAGTATCAGAATGTAGATGTGAACCCCAATCAAACATATGGAATAAAATAAAGAATGTTGGAATTCATAGAAACTGTATGTCTAAGAGAATATAAAAATTCATTACCTGACATTTTTTCTTTTTTATATTAAATGATAATCTTAAAAATTCTTTCTTATGCGCTTACTGGGACAGCTATATTCTTCCATTCATTATTTATGGCTTTTTTATTATTAATTGTTAGATAAATACAAATGCACATATCTGGATTATTAAATATGATATCCTCAAATTGAGAAGCTTCTGTAAGTAAAGGACAGAGTGGACAAAACCAAACAACAGCCCACAAACTGGGAAAGAACTTCACCAGTCCTACATCTGACAGAGGACTGATCTCCAAAATATACAAAGAAATCAAGAATCTAGTCACCAAAACACCAAATAACAATATTAAAATTGGGGTACAGAACTGAAGAGAAAAGTTTTAGTAGAAGAAATCAAAAAGGCAGAAAACACTTAAGAGCTCAATATCCTTAACTATCAGTGAAATAAAAATCAAAAGAACTCTGAGAAATCATCTTACTAATGCAAAAATGGCTAAAATTAGAATCACTAATGACAACTTATGCTGGACAGGATGTGGAGAAAGGGGATCACTCCTCCACTGCTGGTGGAAGTGCAAATTTGTACAACTATTTTAGAGGTCAGTATGACAGTTTCTCAGGAAAATGAGAATCATTCTATGCCAGGTCTTGGCAATCCCCCTCTTAGGTACATACCAAAATGATCTACATCCATGCAACAAAGATATGTGATCAACTATGTTCTAGCAACATTGTTTGAAGTAGCAAGACACTGGAAGCAACCCAGATGCCCCTCAATTGAAGAAGGGAAAAAGAAGATGTGGCACATGGAATACTACTCTGCAGGGGAAGAAAAGATGGAATCTTGAAATTCACAGGAAAATAAACGGAATTTGAAGAAACTATCCTGAATGAGGTAAGCCAGTCACAATAAAAGAGACATGGTATGTACTCACCCATATATTAATTTTAGACTTAGAGCAAAAAACAACAGTATATAATTCACACCACCAGAGAAACTAGTATACGAGGCAGATTCTAAGATATTCACATAAGGTCATTCACAGAAAAAGAAAGGAAAAAGATATATTGAGCATATAGGAAGTGTGTGAGGGCAGTGGATAGAGAGGGAATTAGGAGATTGAGAAAGGGAGGTGAGCAAAGCATGTTGGACTAGGAAGATTGAGTAAGAGGAGGAAGAGATGAGAGAAAAAAAGAGATTAAGACACCATAAAAGAGGAAGCCATTATAGGTTTGAAGAGAAAACTGACTCTAGAGAAATGTCCAGAGTACTACAAATCTGATGCCAACTAAAAATTTGAGCAACAGTGGAAAGGCTACCATAAATACCCTTCCCTGATAATGAGTTCGATGATTAACTTATCCACCATCACAGAGCCCTCATCTAGTAACTGATGGAAATAGAAGCAAACACCCACAACTAAACACTGATCCAAACTGGAATCCAGATTCATAGAGGGAGCGCCTGGCCAGGCTACAGAATCCCACAGTGACAGCTGACCTGAACAAGGAGAAGCTAATGGGCCCCCAGACTGATAGCTGGGAACCCAGCATTGGATCGACTCAGACCCCATGAATATGGGTAAAAGTTAGAAGGTCTGGGCAGTTTAAGGGACCTCTGACAGTGGAAGTAAAATATATCCTTGGTGCACAAAAGAACTTTGGGAGCACATTCCCTCTAGAGGGCTACACCCTTAACATAGAGGCAAGAGGGAGGACCTGGTTTCTACTCCAAATGACTACAAATTTATTTGAGTCCTCTTGGAGGAATCACCTGACTTGTGGAGCTGGGCAGGGAATGAGAGGAAATGGTTGTTTCTGGGGGGGGGAATGGAAAGATAGAGAGAGGGACCAAGAGGGAACTGTGATTCATATGTAAAATTAAAAATAAAAGACTGGAACTAGTAAGTGACAGATAAACATCTCAGAATTATGTATTATGCTTGGATCATTTCTCTGATAAAAAGATGATGTTTATTAAATCTTTGAGTAATGTGAATGATAGAGATGAATAACCATTTTTGAGGTAAAACTAAAATTGACTTTAAAGTAAAAAAATATAATAAAAAAGGGATGATATTGCATACTTAATTCCCCAAGATGGAGCTTGACTGGACTCTTAATGAAATAGGGAATGATTAATTTAAATAATGATGCAAATATTTAGATGTGAATAATTTAATTATAAATTTAGTTGATCTGGCATACTTGATCCCACAAGGTGGGACCAAACTTCTGGTATTGTTGATTACACAATAATTTTTTTTATTAAGCTATATAATAAAACAACCAGCTGGTATTACATCATTCACTTCCCCAAGGTGGCTCCAAACTAGACTCATGAAGGATGTCTTCATCATTGATTTAAATAATTTAATTACATAATTAAACAATATGGTATCACATGCTTGACTCACACAATATGGTGTAAAATACCACTGATCATCAATTATCTAATGCCCTACTTTCATAATTAAATAATTACCTATTCAGTGGATGAGCAGGTCTGCCATTCTACACACCCACAATTTATCTATTGCTTGCCTCCCACAAGATTGTGCCAGGCTAAATGGATGATGGATTAATCACAGATTTGAGCCATAAAATGTGTAAATGATTAAATGTCATTGTATATCCAAGGTTTAAGAAGGTATTAGAGAGTTGATGTTGGGCATCTGCCTCATTAGAGATGACTTGCTATCCTACTATCCCTCAGTCTAGTCTAACTAATGGATTCCCACTTTCTTGAAGGAAGTTAACAATGGAAATCCCACCTTTTGTTGAATAATTGTGAGTCATTTTGTCTTCTCAATCCATAGTATTACTTGTTAAGGAAGAAGATATTCATCTACAAAAGCCTTTGGATTGTTTCTTCACAGACTATAATGTCTGATATTAGGTACTCTTGAATTGGATAATATTAATAGCTGTAGCCCAACTTAAAGGAATTTTGCTATGACTTGGTTAGGAGAATAAATTTCCACAAATGGTGTCATTAAATGTTTTATGAGATACTTATCTTTTTTTTGGAGATCAATATCTAAGTTGCTCTCTGCTTCTTGGCCCATGATACCAGAATATAGAACTCCAGAAGGGTTGCCAGGAAACATTCATGATCCAGCATTCTGGCACTTCCAGGATAACTCCCACTTGCTAAACAGCACACCCACTAATGTACTAACCTTGTAGTCTCATTGATGTTCTTACAAAAATGCAAGTCTCTTTTCTGTGTTATACTTATTTTGAAGCCTACCAAACAACTACATTTCTATAGTGATATACCCATGAAAATGAAAGCATCATTATGTCATTCAACTTGAGCATATTTCCTATGCTCCAATTTTCTTATTTCTAGGATGAAGAAAATACCATTATTGTCTTTTACCTTAATCCATTTCTATTTACTGAAGTAAAAATAAGCTCCACTTTATTTTCTTAACTTTAGAACAGCTTGACCAAATGGTGTAAGCACAAGTATGGGGAGGGAGTAGGTGAGTGAATAATTGTACCAGTGCACAAAGGCACAAAGTAAAGTAAATACATACACACAAATGTATTGGACACATAAATGACAGTCATGTTTAGAAACAGCCATGATCACAAATCTTCCATGCCACAAGAACAAATAGATTACTCAGGACTAGTGCACAATTACTCTAAAAAAATAGAATGATTTACCAAAGATGAGGTTGCCCACAGACAACAGGAGTAATTCTAGAGAATAAAACATTCATATTCCCAAGAGGTGGGATGGGTATTTTTTGGTTATTTTATGGGCTAAGGATTCTTGTCTTCATTTAGTGGAGGATATAAGATAAAAAGGTACATAAACTTCAAATAATTTACATTGATATGGGCATTGATATATTGATACAAATGTAAAGTTGTTTTTGCTGTACTTTTTAAAAAAATGAATGTATAATTAAATACAGGTTACTAGATAGCCATCTATAATAATCAAACATGTAGTCATATTAGATATGTTTTCATGGTAAAACATATATACTTCCATAGGTAGATTATATTCAAACACTTTGAAGAATTACGGAATATGGCATTTAAGGTGTTTAATAACCTAAGTCTCTTCATGACAGTGAGACATGTCTTATCCAGACAGCACCAATTTATTTCATAAAAGGTTGATGAACATAGAAGAACCTACATATGGAGTCTGCTTTCATTGTGTAAATACTAGTCATTTGTGCAAGAAACTCTTGCATTGACTTATGACAGTGTGCTGCACAAACCAAACAAGCAGTATTCAAGTCAAAAATATCTCTGAAATTTGCCAATACTAGATGGAATAGTGCTTCCAAATTCCTCCTTCACAGGAATTTTGCCAGAAATTCTAGACCTTCAGGACAATAAATGGATGCCCCAACATTGGCAGAGAAAATTTGGTTGATTGTTCAGGCAGCCACCTGTCTCTGTTGTTTCTAAAATTTTGGAGGTGGATTATAGGGCACTTCCTGTTTACTCAGGAAATATTATATTCTTATAAAACCTTTGATGGAGCTGAAGACTAGATAGTTACAGTTACAATTTTCCTTAGTTATGATACCTGGAATTAGGTGCCCCATTTTGGGGTATAATATGCAAGGCCTCCAAATATTTATTTATTTATTTATTAAAATAAATAATTATTTTAAAGATTTAAGAGTTCCATCTGACTCCACCATATGGGCATTAAGTATGCAACACCATCTCATTATTCAATATTTCATAATTATATATTAAGTATTTAAATTGGGTGTAATGTCATCCTTCATGACTGGAGGCTGGCCAGACCTCACTGGGAGTTAATTCTGTCACATTAATTAATTATATATGTATTACTTTCTTGACAATAACTGGAGTTTGGTTCCATCTTATGGAAATTAAGTGTGCAGGATAATGCAATTAATTACTTATTAGATTACGTAAAAGATGATGTAGTCATAGATTAAGAGTTTTGCTGCTGTGTGATGAACACAGTAGATGATTGGTGCCAGAAGCATGGTTGAGAGCTTGAGGGATAATGGGAGACCCATTGATTATTGAATACACAATAATAGTTTTAATAATTAAATGATTAAATAATTTTAAAATCTTGGACAGTTTCACATAATTAATTTATGAGAGTATGAATCAGAAGCAACTCATTAAGGATACAGTCTTCACTAATTTCAAAATTCAAATAATTTAATGATCAGTTGATAAGAGGATCTTATCTAATGAACTCTGTCCAGCTAATGGCATGAAACTCCACCCAGTCACTGGAGACATTGTGAGTCTGCTATGGTGGCTGGGACCACAGGTGTATAAGCTGTGGCAGCAGTGATGGAGGTGACTTCACCTGCAGATCCAAGAGAGAGCAGCTCCACACACTGTGATGTAAACTCCAGCAACGCTGCCTTGACAACCACTATTTTGCTGACTATGCCTCTGGTGCTGTTGCTGGTCCTTCTCATAGCAGAGTGCAGTGAAGGGCAGGATGTGGAGGAATAGCTGCAAGGCAACCACTGTGACTGCCACACTCCACACTTGGGTTGATGAGATGGACATGATTCCCCTAGTTGGAACCATGGCCTCTTCACATTTGGGTAATATGTCCTCCCAAAAGAGAGAAAGAGTCAGAGAGACAGACAGACAGACAGACACACACACACACACACACACACACGCACGCACGCACGCACACACGCACACACACACACACACACACACACACACACACAGAGAGAGAGAGAGAGAGAGAGAGAGAGAGAGAGAGAGAGAGAGAACTTTTGTGTCTGTGTAATGTCTGGCATGTCTTTGAGCTCATGTATCCCCACACATATCCATCCATCCACCCAATGGACTCACAGAGGACCCTTTGCAATCTTACAGCATATATCCTCAGGAAGCTTCGTAGAGTGTGAGAATTGGAAGAGATTAGACAAAGTGGTCTCCAGGAGTCCAGAGCAGTAGTGTTCATCTATCAGTCATCTTAGAAGGCATCAAAAGTGTTTAGACATGCCTCTATATTCTGTCAGTGTTCATAGAAGACTGACTTTCCATTGTTTACTAAAATGCATTTCCATACAGAATATGGTATATTATCTGTGTCCACACAGTTCTAGATGCTCAGGATGCCGTGGAAGAGAGTGTATATAGGGGCCAGAGAGGGAGACACAGATAGTGGAGGAGGTAGCTATGAATATGGATAGATACAAATAAAGAGAATCCAGTTTGTACACTTTAAGGTGTTTTGGTGTGGGATGGTGTTTTTACATGCAGGTTGATGTGTTTTTCCATTCTTTCTATGGAAACTTTTTCTTTTACAAGGGTCTGGCACCCTGGAAGGAAAGGATGGAGGCACCTTGAGGGCATCCTGTGGAGACACTTGGATGTTTGTGTGAAGTCCCTGTGCAAGACAGGGGAGAATATATGCTTTAAGCATCCTGTTGTGACAACTGAGAATTGTGTATTTTCCCTAGGTGTTTAGTTTCACTTTCCCTGACATGTTGAATCTCTTTTCCCTATACCAGGACACAGGTAGGTTGGAATCTACATGAGGTACAGAAAGTCCCATGTATGAGAGGGTCTTGAGGACTTTAGAAAAAGGGAAGTTTCCTATCTAGTGTCCAGTGAAAGGTGTGGAGAGGAAGGCTGTGAACAGGATATAGATTGAAACAGACCTGAGTATCATATCTAAAAACAGTTGTCAGGGGATGCCTAGGATATGGTTAGGTAGGTTACCCTGAGCCAGCCCTTGGTAGTCAAGAGGGCAGATGGGATGGTATGTTTATTCTTTTAATATGTCATTTTGTGCACATCGAGGGATCTAGGAAGCCTGCTTCCTAGGACAAGGTCATTGATGTTCCAAGTGCCTTGTTGGTTCTTGAGCAGAAAAGGTGAGGCAGCATTACACCTGAACAATTACAGAGGGGTACCATGTAGTTTAAGACCAACAGTTCTAGTGGCCATTTTTCTTTCTCATCTATCCATCACGAAACTAGATCCCTCAAGAGTGCATACTTCTGCCTGGAATTTGACTTGTGTCCATGACAAAGAAGCCTTCTGCCAGGAGGGAAGACAGTGGTAAGCTTACAGCCTCATTGAGGTGGGATGTCATCACTCTTATGTCACCTGTACACCTTCATATTTTCCCTGTCCTCTTAGATACCACAATCCTGCTTCACTACAAGCCCTGTGTCAGCCTGGGAGTTCATTTGCTGGCTGCCAGGTTTGACTAGAAGTTTGGGTTTTCCCAGTGTGCAATGATCTAGCACACCAAAGGCCAGTCTGGCAGGTGAGATGATTATGGATGGCCCTTGTTAAATGGATAGCTTTTGTAACTCAGTTGCTTGTGTCTAGTGGCCTTCAGAATAAATTGAGTGGGCATGTAGGGGCATAATTCAAGTTTAATTATCCATATCCATGAGATTTATATCTGGCATGATGTTTCTGTAGGCTTCACTAAAGGTGGTATGTAAACTTGCCAGTAAGCTTACCAGTGTTCTCTGTTAGAGTCTTCTGAGCGATGGCACGGTCCAAAATCTAATTGTTTTAGGGCAGTGAAGTAGATGATCCTGTTAGTTGTTTGACCCCATCTCTCCATCGCACCCTGTCCTTCCATACCCCTTGGTATTCAGCCAATGCAGCAGCCCAAGTGTTCCATTTCTGGACAGGCTTGGTTGTTTATTTACTATTTTGGAGTATGATGAAAAATACTTTTGTTTGTCTCTCTTTTACTTGTTTTTTGTTGTTTTGGAAAGGGCTGAGGGAGTGTACAAAAATGTCCTCCAAAAGCTACCATTTTGCGTGAACCACAGCCATCAAAGAGAATTTTTTTTTAGAATATGACAGCATGTCCTCTTATTTTGCTGTAATGGGTGAAGGCTGCCTAGGGAGGAGCCCTCAGGGCTAGACCCTGAGTATCTAATCTTCCTGCATTCTCAATGGCACAGGTAAATATTTGGAGAAAACAGTGTCCAGGCGTCCCAGTCATGTTCACATGGGCTTGCCTTGCTGTGCACAGGAACCTCAGTCTTCTGCGTTGAGAGTGGCCTTATCAGACAGTATATAGCAACAAGGCTACTAGGATGCTGCTTCTAGGGCTACATCTGGTCTGATGTGGGGAATGCCCTTCCTACTGCCTACAGCTTGTCCATGGTACCACCTGTCACCCACTTTTTTCCTGAATTTCCCCAGCAGCACCTACAACTAACTTTTGGGAAGCCCACATAGTGCCCAGATTTTTGCCTCCCATAAATCCTTTACTGCCATTCTTCCTCATCATCTTCCAAATCATCTCTCTGGCTTTCCTATACTATCTTTTAGACACTGTTTTCTCTTAGATCAAACTGAACCCAGAGCCTGAGCCCTCTCCTGAATCCTCAACCTAAATCTGAACCTGAATCCTGACCATGAACCGAAACTTGAACCTTGAACTTGATCCTCACCCTGAATATATCCTGATCATGAACACTAAATATATTCATCACCCTGAAGCTGAACATAATGTCTCTCTCTGTACCTGAACCTGAAGTTGAAACTGAATAAGCAACCATAACCCTTACCTTGAACATGAACCTGACCCTAAATCCTCAACCTGAACCTGAACCTGTACATTCACCCTGAATCTGAACCCTGAACTTGAATCAGAACCCTAACCCTCTCTCTGAGACTGAACCTGAACCTGAACTCTCATCCTCACCCTGAACATGAACAGGAAGCTAAACCTGAACTCTCACCATGAATCTGAACCTGAACCCATGCTCTGATCAAGAAACTGAACCTAAACCCTCACCTGAACCTGAACATTGAACTTGAACACACATGCTCCACCTGCACCTGAAACTGAACACTCACCCTGAAACTGAATTCTGAACCCTCACCCTCAATCTGAACCTTAACCAGAACCTGGGCCATCACCCTGAACTTGAACCTGTACCTGCATCTTTACCCTTAAATTGAACCTAAACCTGAAACTTTAACATGAACCTAAACATACTCAATCAGAAACTGAACCAAGATCCCTCATGCTCACCCTGAACCTGAACATGTACTTTTAACCTGAAAACTACGCTGAACCTGAATTAAAAAATCACTCTGAAACTGAAATCTGAACCTAATCCTAAACCGGAACCCGATCCCTCATCCCAAATCTGTACCTACACCAAAACTGAACCCTAAACCTGAAAACTCAATCTGTAACTCAGCATGAACTCTTACCCTGTAACTGAACATGAACTCTGAATCTGAACCTTCACTCTGAATGTGAACGTGTCCTTCACCCAGAACCTGAACCTGAAATCTTACCCTGTAAAAGACATTGAATTTTAACACTCACACTTAACATGAACCTGAACTCTCACCCTTAACCTGAACTTGAACTTAAACCCTCAACCTGAACCTTAACATAATCCCACACAGAACACTCTCACTGAATCTGAACCTTCACCATCAACATTTACATGAACATGATCTCCCCCCCTGAACATTCACCCTTAAAATGAACCCTGAACCTGAAACTGAACTTGAATGCTTGCCCTGAACCAGTACCTACACCCTCAACCTGCACCTGAACCTGGACCCTCAACCTGAATCTGAGCCTGAACATGAACCTGCACTGTAATCCTGAACTTGAATTTTCACCCTGAAACTGAACCCGAACACTCATTCACCTTTACACTGAACCTGAACACTCAGCCTGAACATGAACCTTAACTCACAACCTTAACCTGTACTTGAAACCTCACTCTCACATTGAAACCGAACCTGAACTTGAATCTTCAAGCTGAAACTGAACTTGATTCCTGAACACTATTATTGAATGCGATCCTTATCTCTCACCCTGAACACTCAGCCTGAATCCTTATCCTCACCCTGAACCCTCACCTAGAACTGTTATCCCGAACCATCAATCTGAACCCTCACCCTGGACTGTCACCCTGAACCTGAATCTGAAAATTCACACTGAACCTGAGACTGATTTTTCAATCTGAGTCTGCACCTGCACCCTCTTTATGCACTTCAACCTGAGCTATCACAGTGAACTAGAGTCTGAAACCTGAATTTGAATCCTCACCCTGAACCTGAACCTCAAATCAAACTAGAAATGGAACCAAAACCCTGTACCTGAACCATCACTTTGACCTGATCCTAAACCATGACCTGGAAGCTGAACATGATCCTAAACATTCACCCTGAACCTGAACCTTATCCTCAAACTGAACATGTACCCCAAACTGAACCCTCACACTGAAGCTGAACCTGAGCCCTCAATGTAAACATGAACCTTGAACCTTAAGCTTATCATGATATTAAAACTGAACCTGCACCTGTACCCTCACTTTTTACCTATACATGAATGTTCAGTGTGAATGGGAACCTGAACTTGAAACCTCACTCTGAATCTGAACGTGAATCCTCACAATGAACATGAACACTCACCCTGATTCTGAACCTGAAACAAAACCCTGAACCTGAACCCTCACCTTGGACATGAACCTGAACACTCAGCATCAACCTGAACCATCACACTGGACATGAACCCTCATGCTGAACCTTAACTTGAACATAAACCTGACCTTGAACTCTCAGCCTGAACCTGTACCTGAAGACTCACCCTCACCCTGAACAGAAGCATGATCCTGAACCCTCATGATGAACATGAACCTGAAACCTCATACAGAAATGGAACCTAAACACTCACCTTGACCCTAAACCTGGAGCCTCACTCTGAGCGTGAACCTGAACCCAAACCCTGAACTTGAATCAGATCCGTATTCCTAACCCTCTCTCTGACCCTGACCCTGACCCCTCATCCTAACCCGAAATATGAACCTGAACCTAAACCTGAATCCTCACCATGAATCTGAACCTAAACCCTTGCCCTGATGCTTAAACTGAACCTGAACCCATCACATGAACCAGGACCTTGAATATGAACCCTCACACTGAACATGGACATGAATCTTAACCTTGAACCTGACTTTCAACACTCACCCTAAGCTTGCATGGTTATAGATGACTAACTACTAATCTGTTTTTCTTAGTTATACATTATTTTTAAATAAGCTGCATAAGTTCAATACCTTAAACAAGAGTAGAAACATATATCCAGTACAAGAACAACTTTACATTTGTGTCCATAAACCAAAGCCCATATCAATGTAAAATATTTGAGGTTAATATTCCTTTTAGACGTATATTCCCCTTATATGATGACAAACAACCATAGAACCAAAAAGTCAGGTAACCAAAAAATACCCTTCCCACCTATTGGGAATATGAATGTTTTATTGTCTAGATTTTTCCTGTTGTCTGAGGGCAAAGGCATATTTGGGAGACACTCATATTTTTTTACAGTAATTCTCCAGGATTCCAGTGCAAAGTATTTGTTTTTGTTGCATGGATTCTATGTGAGCTTCACTGTTTCTTAGCATGATTGTTATTTTTGTGTCGATTGAGTTTGTGTGTGTATTTACTTATCTTTGTGAATTTCTGCATTGGTACAATTATTCACAAACCTACTTTCTCCCCATATTTGCACCTATAGCATGGGGTCAAACTGTTCTAAAAGCAAAAGAGTGAACAGAACCTTATTCTCATTTCAGTAAATAGAAAAAGAATAAGGTAGAGGCCATTGATGCTATTGTCTCCATTCTGGAAATAAAAAATAATTGGAGCATATTTAATACATTTAAATACTCATCAATGTAGTTGAATAGCATAATGATATCTTCATTGTCATGTTTATATTACTATGAGAATGTAGTTGCTTAATAGACTTGCTAATAAGTATAACTCAAAAAAGAGCTTGCATTTTTGGGAGAAAATCAGTGAGGCTCTAAGGTTATCCCATTAGTGGGTATGCTTATTTTAAAATGTGGGAGGTGTTGAAGAATGCCCCAGAATGTTGGATCAAAAATGTTGCCTGGCAACCCTGCTGGAATTCTATATTCTGGAATAATGTGCCAAGAACCAGAGAGTGTAGTGTTATCACTGTGTATCTTAGAGTTCTAAAATAAGTTTCTCAAAAAACTTTTAATGGTATCATTTGTGTAAATTGATTCTTCTAACCAAGTCATAGCCAAATACATGGAAGTTGGATTACAGCTATTAATATTACCCAATTACAGATTACCTAATATCAGGGAAAATAGTCCGTGGAGAAGAAGTTCAAAGACTTTTGTTGATGAATATCATCTTCCCCAAAGAGTAAAACTATGGATTATGAAGATAAAAGACTCACGATTACTCAACAAATGGTAAGTTTCCCATTGTTAGTGTTCCAACAAGAAGTTTCTAATCCATTTTTTAGACTAGACTGAGGGATATTTGGTTAGCAGTTCATCTCTAATGACTTGGCTTCCCAATATCAACTATCTGTTATCCTCTTAAACCCTGGATTCACAATGACACATAATCATTTACTAATTTTGTTACTGAAATCTGTAATTAAATAGTCACTAGTCCATGGTGTTTGGGAGTCAAGTAAAGGCAACTTGTGTGTGCCCAGTATGGCAGACTATATCATCCTCTGTTTATGCAATTACTTAATAATTAAAATAGAACATTAGATAATATATAAGTAGATTTTTATACCTTGTTTGAGATAATTGTGGCAAGTCATTTCATTAATTATTAAAATCAATGATAGTATCATTTTCTTATCTCTCCACAGGTGAATTATGAGATATTATGTCATTACTCATTCACTATATTGTTAAAGTCTATTATTAAATAATCAATGATCTTGTGAGTTTTTTCCAAGTCTTTAGAAGTCACATATAAAATACCATGAAATAATTCATTTTTTAACCATTTATTAATTAAAATATGTCATTATTTACTCAGTGATCACTGGAGTTTGAGCCTCATTTTGAGAATCAAATGTGCCAAACCATCACATCATCTGATATTATAATGATTTACCTATAAAACTGGTCATTAAATAATCAAAGATCACTGAAGTTTTGTACTACCTTGTTTAATCAATTATGCCAGATGATGTAATTATGTAACTAAATTATTCAAAACGATGATGACATTATGGACCATTAGTCGGGTTTGGAGTCAGATTATGGGAGTTGATGATGTGACATCATATCATTACTGGGTTACTTAGTCCTTTAAATAGAATATTACATCATCCATGATACTTCGAGTTTAGTGCCACCTTGTTGAAGTATATGTGCAAGGTTATCTAATTATTTATTTATTTGATTGTTTAAATAAATCATCATTCCAGGAAGAGTTCAGTCTGTCTCCACTATGTGTGATTTAAGTATGCAACACCATCTCATTATTCAATTATTTTGTCATTATATAATAATTACTTGAAATGATGATGATGTTATTCTTCATCACTGCAGTCTGGCCATTCTTTCCTGGGAGTGAATTGTGTGTCCCTTCTTTGACAATCACTAAATTTTGTTCCAACTTATGGGCATTAAGTGTGCAGGACCATTCAATTATTTACTTATATAATTACTTAAATGATGATGTGGTCATCAGTTAGGGGATTGGCTGCTGTCAGCAGATGATTGGAGCCAGGAGCAGCACCCAGAGCTTGAGGAAAACTGTGACATCCAGTGATTACTGATTATATAATAATAGTTTTAATAATAGTTTTTAAATGATTAAGTAATTTAAAAAATTGCATGGTTTTGCATCATCAATTTCCAAGAGGATGCAACAAAACTGAGCCATGAAAGATACAGCCATCACTGATTTTAAAAATTCAATAATTCAATTATAAGATGATCAGAAGATCTTGTCTAATGAACTCTGTCGAGGACATGTCGTGACACCCCACCAACACAGTGCGGTCATGATGAGTCTGCTGTGGTGGCTGGTTCCACAGTAGCAGGGGCTGTGGCAGCAGTGATGGAGGCGCCTTCACCTGCAGAGCCAAGAGAGAGCATCTCCTCACTCTCTGTGATGTCATCCCCAGCAATGCTGACTTGGCAACCACTATGATGCTGCCTATGTCTCTGGTGCTGCTGCTTGTCCTTCTTATAATAGAGGGCAGTGAAGCAGGGATGTGGATGAAGAGCTGCAAGGTTCCCCTTGAGATTGCCACACTCCACACTTGTCTTGGTTATATGATGATGCTTTCTTCAGGTGTAAATCTGGACATTTCTAGACTTGACCTCCCATTTGGGGGATATGTCCTCCCAAGAGATAGACACACACACACACACACACACACACACACACACACACACACACACACACACACACACACACAGAGAGAGAGAGAGAGAGAGAGAGAGAGAGAGAGAGAGAGAGAGAGAGAGAGACTATTCTTGTATCCTAACAACTTGGAAGTTCATCATTGTTTTCACTTCACCTGTGGCAAATGCATCAATGTCTCTAATTCATATGTGGGAAATGCATCATTCTTTCTACCTTACCTGTGTGAAATGCAGCATTGTCTCTACCTCACCTGTGGGAAAGTCATCTTTGTCTTTGCCTCACCTGTTTGAATTGCATCACTGTTCTACCTCTCCTGTGGGAAATGCATTATTGTCTCCACCTCCACTGTTTGAAATTAATCATAACCTCTGACTTACCTGTTGGAATTGCATCACTCTTCTGCCTCTCCTGTGTGAAATGCATCATTATTTCTACCTCACCTGTGAAAAATGCGTCAATATTTCCACCTCACCTGTGGGTAAGTCATCCTTGCTTCTACAATTCCTGTGGAAATGCATCATTGTCTCTACCACACCTGTGTGAAATGTATCATTGTCACTATATCCCCTATGTGAAATGCTTAATTTTCTCTACATAAAATTTGGGAAATATATCATTGTCTCTACATAACCTATTGGAATTTCATTATTGTCTGCACTTCAACTTGGTTAGATGCATCATGGACTCTATCTCACCTGTGGGATATACAACATTTTCTCCTCCAACCATGCGGGAAATGCAACATTTTCTCCACCTCAACTGTGAAAATTATCATTATCTGTACCTCACCTGTGGGAAATGAATCATTGCCTCTACTTCACCTTTGGGAAATGCAATAATGTTTCTACCTCAACTGTGGAAAATGCATTATTGCCTATACTTCACTTCACCTGTGGGAAATGCGTCATTGTCTCCTCCTCACCTGTGGGAAATGCATCATTGTCTCTATATTTCCTGTGGGGAATGCATCATTTTCTCTACCTCACCTGTGGGAAATATATCATTGTCTCTACCTATCATATGCGAAATTCATCATTGTCTTCACTTACCCTGGGTGAAATGCATCATGGTCTTTTCCTCACCTGAGGGAATTGCAGCATTTTCTTTATCAAACATGCATTAAATATAACACTTTCTCCTCCTCACATGTGGGAAATATATCATTATCTGTACCTCACCTGTGGAAAATGAATCATTGC
>JANBXA010000506.1:0-12791 GCA_030556225.1 Cricetiscus sungorus | reverse complement strand
TGATGGTGAAATACCAATTCTTATATCATGGGCCCAAGAAGCTGAGAGCAGCTGAGAAGTTGTCTTACCATTAGATATTTTAGTCTCCCAAGTTTAGTGTCACATACAAACTTTAATGACACTATATGTGGCCAAATCTGTGTATGCTGGCCTACAGCTATTAATATTACCCAATTCAAGATACCTAATATCAAGGAATATAATCTGTGGAAAAACAGTTCAAAGACTTTTGTTGATGAATGCCATCTTCACTAAGAAGCATATCTGTGGACTAAGAAATAAAACGTCTCACAGTTATCCAAGAAAAGGTGAGTTTTAAATCATTGGCTTCCTTCGGTAAGGTTTACATCCAATCGTTAGACCAGAATGAGGAATAAATGGACAAGAGTTCACATCTAATGAGGCCACTGTCCAAAATTAATTATCTGATATCTTATGGAGCTCTTGATACAAATGTCATTTTAACCATTTATTCATTTTATTATTTAATCTATGATTAAATATTTGGCCCGATCTTGTGAAAGTCTAGAAAGAGATACCTAGAGGAAGCATCACAATATGAACAAGACAAGTGTGGAGTGTAGCATTTTGCAGCAATCCATGCACATTACAGCCTTCACTGCCCTCTACTATGAGAAGGACAAGCAGCAGCACCAGAGGCACAGGCAGCGTCATAGTGGTTGCCAAGGCAGCATTGCTGGGAATGAAGTCACAGAGAGTGAGGTGCTGCTCTCTTTTGGCTGTGCAGGTGAAGGCACCTCCATCTCTGCTGCCTCAGCCCCTGCTGCTGGGGACCCGTCCACCACAGCAACTTCATCATGACTGCAGTGACTTGGTAGAGTGTCATGACATGTGCTGGACTGTATTCATTAGACAAGATCTTCTGATCATCTGATTTTTAAATTGTTGAATTTTTATAGTCAGTGATTGCTGTGTCCTTCATGTGTTGGTTCTGCTGCATCCTTTTGGGAATTGATAATGCGAAATCATCCAGCTTTTTTTTTAAATTACTTAATCATTTAATCATTAAAATCTATTATTATGTAATCAGGAATCACTGGATCTCACAGTGTCCCTCAAGCTCTGAGTGCTGCTCCTGGCTCCAATCATCTGATGAGTCCATAACACAACAGCCAAACCCCTTACTGATGACTCTATCATAATATAAGAAACAAAATAAGTATTTGGATGGTGTGGCATACTTAAATACCACATAGTGTAGTCAGACTGAAATCCCCCTGGAATAATGATTTATTTAAACAATCAAATAAATAAATAATTAGATAGCCTTGCACATGAACTTCAACAAGGTGGCACTAAACTCAAAGTATCATGGCTGATGTAATGTTCTGTTTAAATGACAAAGTAACAAAGTAAAAATATGATGTCACATCAGCAACTCCCACAATCTGACTCCAAACCACATTAATGGTCCATAATGTCATCATCATTTTAAATAATTTAGTTACATAATTACATGGTCTGCCATAATTGATCAAACAAGGTAGAGCTAAACTCCAGGGATCTTTGAATATTAAATGACCAATTTTGAGGGTAAATAAGTATAAATTCAGATGATGTGATGGTCTGGCACATTTGACTCCCACAAAGAGGATCAAACTCCCGTGATCACTGAATAAATAATGACAGATTTTAATAAATAAATAATTTAAAATTGAATTATTTGATCGTATTTTCTACTTGACTTCTACAAGACTTAGCAAAACTCAAGAGATGATTATTTAATCACAGATTTGAACAAAAAAATGAATGAGTGATGAAATAATACCTCATGATTCATCCATGGGGAGATAAGAAAATGATACTATCATTGATTTAAATAATTAAATAATGAAATAATTTGTCACGATTATCTTCAAAAAAGTGTAAAAATCCACTTATCATCTATTATCAAATGTCCTATTTTAGTAATTAACTAATTACATAATTAGAGGATAATATATTCTGTCATACTGAACAACCACAAGTTGTCTCTTACTTGACTCCCATAAACTTGGGCCAAACACCATGGACTAGCAATTATATAATCACAGATTTCATGAGTATAATATGTAAATGATTACATGTCATTGTGGATCCAGGGTTTAAGAGGATAGTTGATATTGGGCAGCTTCCTCATTAGTGATGAACTGCTATCCAACTATACCTCAGTCTAGTGTAACAAATGGATTAACACCTTCCTGAAGGAATGCTAACAATGAAAAACTCACGATTTGTTGAATAATTGTGAATCTTTTTACCTTCTTGATCCATAGTTTTACTTCTAAGGGAAGATGATATTTGTCAACAGTCTTTGAACCGATTCTCCACAGACTTTCTTCCGTGATATTAGGTAATCTGGAATTGGGTAATATTAATACCTTTATGCCAACTTCCAGGGTTTTGGCTATGACTTGGTTAGGAGAATCAATTTACACAAATGCCATCATTAAATGTTTTATGAGATACTTATCTTGAAACACTAAAATAGCCAGTGATAACACTACATCTAAGATGCTCTCTGCTTCTTGGCCCATGATACCAAAATATAGAATTCCAGCACGATTGCCAGGCAATATTTATGATCCAAAATTCTTTCACATTCTTGTCCAGCCCCCCACATGGTAAAATAAGCCCACCCCTAATGGAATAACCTTATAGCCTCACTGATTTTCTCCTAAATGCAAAACTCTTTATTGAGTTATACTTATTTTAAAGTCTATTAAACAACTTCATGCTCATAGTGATATACACATGACAATGAAGGCATCATTATGCCATTCAACTACATTGATGAATATTTAAACATATTTCATATGCTCCAATTTTCTTATTTCCAGAATGGAGACAATAGCATTAATGGCCTCTATCTTAATCCTTTTCTATTTACTCTTTATGTTCATTCTCTTACTTTTAGAATAGCTTGACCCCATGCTATAGGTGCAAATATGGGGAGAAAGTAGGTGAGTGAATAATTGTAGCAGTGCAGAAATCCACAAAAATAAATAAATACACACACAAACACATTGGATACAAAAATGTCAATTGGGCTAAGAAATAGTGATGCACTCATAGCGTCTATGCAAGAAAAACAAATAGCTTATACGGGACTCCTGGAGAATTACTGTAAAAAAATATTATTTCCCAAAGATGCCTTTACCCTAAGACAGAAGGAGGATGTCTAGAAAATAAAATATTCATATACCCCATTAATGGGAGATGATATTCTGTAAATACGTTTCTCATACAGGCTGGAGGAAAATATACACGCTACACCCAATAGGTGGGAAGGGTACTTTTTGGTTACCTGACTCTTTGGTTCTATATATGTTTGTCATCCTATAGGGGGAATATAACTCAAAAAGGAATATTAACCTCAATTATTTTACATTGATATGGGCTTTGTTACATTAATACAAATGTAAATTGTTTTTGTTGCACTGAATATGTTTCTACTCTTGTTTAAGGTATTGCACTTATGCAGCTTATTTAAAAATAACATGTAATAAAGAAAAATAGGATAGTCCTTCTAGCTGAGAACCATATTCAAGGGTTCTGAGTCTGTTTCATACTGGATTCCCTACCATCTTCCAGAGGGGCCCCATTAGTGGCCTCCTTGTTCAGGTCAGATGTCTTTATGTGTTTTGAAACCTGGTCTTGTCCTCACTCTCTGCATCTGGATTTTACTTTGACTCTGAGCAGTCAAAGTGACCTCAGTCAGTGGAAAGAGGATGTAATCCTGGTGCACAAAAGGACCTTGAGGACACATTCCCCATGGAGGGAAACTCCCTTAACTTAGAGACAGGAGAGAATATATGACTGCACCTAGATAGAAATAGCCCTACATGTGGAAAGGGGGTCGGGGAATAGGAGGGCAGGGTGGTCTGGGTACAGGTAAGGCGGCAGAGATGGTAAAAGGGAGGGAGGGTTGGAAAGAGGGATGAAGGGAGAGGAAACTGTGATAGACATGTAAAATAAAAAAAAGAGAAAAAAAGAAAAACAGATTAGTAATTAGTCATTTATAAAATCAAACATGTAGTCAAATTAGGCATGTTTTCAAGGTAAAACAGGTATATTTGATAGATAGGTGACCTTCAAACTTTTGAATCACCACCAGAATATGGTATTCAAGATTATTAATAACTTTAGACTTTTCATGACAGTGTGATGTCAGCTCCAATCAGCACCAATTTACTTCATAAAGGAAGATTTGCATAGAAGCACCTCCATATGGAGTTTGCTTTCATTGTGACACAACTAGTCATTTGGATAAGAAAATCTTGGCTTGACTGCTGATGGTATGCCGTATGAACCAGGCAAGCAGGACTCAAATGAAAAAGATTGCTGTAGTTACCATCTGTGCCAGACCAGGGTTCAATGCTGAAGAATGGATAAAGAAGATGTGGCACATCCACACAAAGGAATACTATGCTGCAGAAAAAAATAACAGAATCTTGAAATTTGCAGGCAAATGGATGGAACTTGAAGAAACCTTCGTGAATGAGGTAACCCAGTCACAAAAAGAAGAGTAGAATATGTACTTTCTCAAATATGGATTTTAGATGTAGAGCAAAGGATCACCAGCCTATAATACACACCACCAGACAAACTGGGATACAAGGTCTATTCTAAGAGATTCATATATGGTCCTTCACAAAAGGGGGAATGGACAAGTCCCCCAGTGCACATGGTAAATGGGGGGGCAGTGAATGGAGAGAGAACTAGGAGCAAGAGAATGGGAGGAGAGGAAAACACGTGTGACTAGATAGATTGAGTCAGGGTGAGAGAGAGGGCGCTACACTCCCCCACTCTCCCCCTTTCCTCCTCCTGGCCCCGGCGTTTACCAGTATGAAACTTTACAGAATAACATCTCCCATCAGTGGGGACATAAAAGAGGGAGCCATTATTGGTTTGAAAAGAAAACTGAACCTAAAAAAAGGTATAGAGAACTACAAGACCTACTCCAACTAATAATCTGAGCAACCATGGAAAGGCAACCATAAATGTCCTTCCCTGATAGTGAGATCATCAACTAAATTATCCACGATCATGGAGTCCTCATCTAGTACCTGTTGGAAACAGAAGCAAACACCCATAAGCAAACACTGAGTCGAACCAGAATCCAGATACAGAGAAAGGGGACAAGACCAGGTTTCAGAAACTCACAAAGACAGCTGACCTGAACAAGGAGGAGCTTGGGCCTCCCAGACTGATGGGTAGGAACCCATCAAGGGACTGCCTCAGAACCCCTGAATATGGGTCTCAGCTAGAAGGACTGAGTATTCTGGGGGACCTCAGACATTAGAAACAGGATCTATCCCTGGGGCACAAAAGGACCTTGTGGACACATCCCCCATGGAGGGATCCCCATAACCTAGATACAGTAGAGAAGTCCTAGTCCCTACTTCAAATGAGTTTACAGACTTACATGACCTAACCTGGATAGCATAGCCATACAAGTGGAATGGAGGTGGGGGGATGGGAGGAGAGGGTCACCATGGTGCATGTCACAGAGGAATGAGGGTAAGAGGGAGGGAGGAAGGGAGGGGCGGGGAGCGAGGGAGGGACGGTTGGAGGGAAAAGACAGAGGAAACTGGGATCCCCATGTAAAATTTTTAAAGTACATTATTAATAAAAAAGAAGGAAAATGCTGCTGGAATATATATATATATATATATATATATAATGTTTTGACTTCAAAATTTCAGCCTAAGGACCCGTTACTGGGGAAAAGGATTTCTAATTTTGTTTCTACGAAGAATGAAAAGCTGTGGATGCCTTCCAGACTAATGTGGTTTGATCAAGCAATCCCCCTGAAGCAAAGTGAATGGGAGAATGCAGCCTTGCAGACCACTACAGCCAGGATTTCTGCATCTTCTAAGGATTCCCCCATGACAGCGCTCCCTACCTGCAGGAAGCAGTTTGGAAAGACCTATGCCCAAATTCCCAAATATTGTTTATAAATGTTTGTTTTCATTTAAAAAAGGCATGCATAAAGATATCCAGCATAAAATGAATACATGTTTTTTTTTAAAAAATTCAAAATAAGATTTATATTTTTAATGAAAAAAGGGAAGTTATATGATATATATATATATATATATATCCTAGAGGGCATACTGTGGGTACACCTGGAATGTTGTGTCACATCCCTGTAAGAACATGGGAGGATATATGCGGTATCTATCCTAGAAGGCATCCTGGAATGTTGTGAGCAGTCATTTTACATGAAACGGGAGGATATTTCATATATATATATATATATATGAAATATTTATCCTGTGGTGACAGCTGGAATGTAGTGAAAATCACTGTACAAGACAAGGGAAGATATATGCTATATATATTCTAGAGGGCATCCTATGGAGAAACCTGAAATGTTGTGAGAAGACCTGTAAGGACAAAGGAAGGTATATGCTATATATATTTAGAGGACATACAGTGTGGACAACTGGAATGTTGTGAGCAGTCCCTGTACAGGAAAGGAGAATATATGATATATATATATGTATTATATATATATATATATATTTATATATTATATATCCTAGTCTATGCTCTTATGTATGTATGTATATCCTAGACAGCATCCTGTGGGGACACCTGGAATGGTGAGAGAAGTCCTTGTACAGGACAAGGTAAGATATATGCTGTATATATACTAGTGGGCATCCTGTGGGGACACCTGGAAAGTCATGAGAAATCCCTGTAAAGACAAGGGAAATTATATGCTGTATCTATTATAGAGAACATTTTGTGGGGACACCTGGAGAACTAATGTGAGAACTAATTGTAGGACAAATTCATAGCACTCACATATTTTTAAACTCTCTTTTACAGCATCAGAACACATTTGAACAGTTATTTCGCATTAATGCCTTGTATCAAGCATTGACATAAACACTGGTCCTGTTCGTCAGTGCTGTGACACAGTGTGAGAGAGATACAACTCTACATTTTTCTTACTCTAATTATAAAAATAAACCTAATCGTAAGCCATAGTCTAAGCCTAACTGTAACTTTAACCTAACCTTCACCCTAGTGCTAAACCTAACCCGATCATAACAGTAACCCTAAGCCTAATGCTTATCCTAACCTTAACTCTGAGAGAGTTCATTGACACATCTCCAGGGTGCTGAGACAGTATGTGTCAAAGCTGTGTTTCTGTTAATGAGAATATGTGCTATACTGAAACCCTATGCACACACTGAGAAACTCTGTGGGAATAATATGACCCTTTGAGAGAGTGCTGTTACATTATTTGTGGATGGAGGAAATGTTTATGTCAATGCTTGATACATGGCATCAGTTAAAAAAAAACTGGACAACTGTGTTCTGACACTGTAAAAGAGTAATTACGAAATGTGTGAGTGCTATGAATTTGTCAGTGCTGTGACACAGAGTGAAGGAGCTAACATTGTTAGATACTGCAAATCAGAACCATAATGCTTACTCCACCCCAATTCAAACCCCAAAGCTAACCCTAATGCTAATGTTACCCCAACACTGAATCTATAGCTAAACCTAACACTAACACTAACCCTACCCTAATTATGAATGTGACAATAACCTTTGAAGGAGTGCTTTCACACATTGCAGCCAGCTTAGACAGTGTGTGATAATGCTGTTATTCTGTTAGTTACCTCTCTGACACACTGAGAGATGCTGGAATATTGATGGGCTATGATATTGTGAGAAGAGTGCCATGACAGAGTGGAGTGTTTGATTGTGTGCCAGAGTACTTTGACAGTCTTTTTAAGTGCTGACAATGTGTGTGTGTGTGTGTGAGTGTGTGTGTATCTACAAAATTGTACCTGTGTGCTGTGATCTTTGCGAGAGTAATGTGACCCTTTCCAAGAGGGTTGTAACAGTGTGGGTTTCAGGTGTGAATCTGTGCTTCAGAGCAGTGACACAGTGAGGGTGCGAAAACGCTGTGCAGGACTACTCTTTCCCAGGGAGAGTGTGTTTTGACCACTGGTGAGTGTTCTGACTGAGTGTGTGAATTCTGTGATTCCTTTGTAATTACATTTACACCATAGGCGAGAGTGCTGAGGAACTGCTTGTGAGTGCTCTGACAGTGTGAGATACTCCTGTGAGAGTATTGTTAATTGTTTTGATTCTATATGTGAGTGCATTGACAGTGTTTATGAGAACTACAACAATGTATATGAGCCCTGCAACACTGGGCATAATTGCTGTGACAATTTGCGAGAGTAATGGGCCACTTTACTCGAGTGCTGTGGCAGTGTGTGTGCAAGCTGTGAATTTTAGTTTTAGTGTTGTGACCGTGCTAGCACAATGAAACACTGTGTAAGAGTCTCTGACACTGGGAGTGTGCGCTGTGCCATACGGTTGAGTGTTTTTATTCAGGCTTGATTACTATGACTCTACATGAGTGTTATGTCAATCTGAGCAGGTCGGGAACCACCTTACTTGTGCTGTTACAAATTTTGAGAGTAATATGTAAGGGGGGAAAGTGTTGCTATAGTGATCTGCATGAAGTGCGCTTGTGCATCAGTGCTTAGTGCACTGCAAAGGTGTTAATCACTGTTTGAGTCAGACTGACACGTTAAGAGAGTGCTTTCACAGTTGGCAAGAGTGTTGGGACAGTGTGTTTGAGAGCTGTGAATCTGTATGTCAATAATGTCCCACAGATCTTGAGTGCAATATCATGTGCACATTGAGGGTGCTATCTCCTTTTGGCATTGTGCTGAAACACTGTGGTTCTCTGTGCCAGTGCTAAAAACCCTAAACCCTAAAATCCCTAAACCCTAAAAATCATAAACTCTAACCCCCTGACCGAGACCCTAACCATGGACACTAGAACCTAGATCCTAAAAAACCTAGACCCTACAAACATTAGAACCTAAAAACACTAGACCCTAAACAGCCTACACTCTAATAACCCTAGACACTAAAAATGCTAAACCCTAAAAAACCCTAGACCCTAAAAAAACCTATACCCTAAACACATTAGAACCTAAAAACCCTAGATCCTAAAAACACTATACCATAGAAACCCTACACAGTAATAAACCTAGACCCTAAAAACCCTAAACACTAAAGAACCTAGAACCAAAAAACCTAGACCCTAAATACGTAAACCCTAAAAATACTAAACCCTAAAATTCCTAGACCCTAAAATCCCTAGACAATAATAAACCTATAATCTTTTAACACTAGACCCTAAATGCACTAGACCCTAAAAACCCTAGACCATAAAAAACCTAAACCCTAAAAACCGTAAACCATAAAACCATAGAAACTAAAAACCCTAAACCCTAAAAACCATAAAGCATAAAACCCTAAACTCTAAAAACACTATACCCTAAAAACCATAAACCCTAAAATCCCTAAACCCTAACCCCCAGACCCTAGACCTTTACCCTAGACCCTAAAAACTCTAGAATCAAATAAACCCAGACCCTAAAAACCCTAACACTAAAAATCCTAGACTCAAAATATTATAGATGATAAAAACAAAACCCTAAAAATCATAAACCTTAACAACCATAGTCACTAAATACAATAGACCTAATACTGTAGACCCTAATGACAATAAACCCTAAAAACAATAGACCACGAAAAACCAGGACTCTAAAAACCCTAGAACATAAATAACATAGACCCTAAGACCCTAAAAATCCTACACCCTAAAACCCTTAAACCCAAAAAAGCCTAGACCTTAAAAACCCTAGACCCTAAAAAACTTAAACCCTAAAAACCTAGACCGTAACAACCATAGACCCTAAACCCTAAAAACCATAGACCATGAAACACCTAGAGCATAACTACACTAAACCATAAAAACCCTAGACCCTAAAAAACCATAGACCCTAAAACCCTAAACCCTAAATACGCAAAACACAAAAAAATCCTAAACCCTTATGCCCTGACTCCATAACCTAGACCATATAACATAACCTAGAACCTAGGCCTTAAAAAACCTAGATCCTTAAAACACTAGACCCTAAAAACCTTACACCCTAAACAATCTAGACCCTAAAAACCCTATACTCTAAAAACCCTAAATCCTTATAACCATAAATCATAAAACCCTAAATCCTAAAAACCATAAACCCTAAAAACCCTACATCCTAAAAACACTAGATCCTAAGACATTAAAACACCTAGACCCTAAAAACCCTAAAGCCTAAAAATGCTAAATCCTAAAAACCCTAAACCCTACCATCTTTAAAACATAAAAACCCTAAACCTTTAAAACCCTAAACTCTAAAAACCTAACCCCTAAAAACCTTAAATCCTTACACCCTGACCCTAGAACCTAGAACCTAGACCCCAGATACTAGGCCCTACAATCCATAGACCCTAAAAACCTAAGACAATAAAATCCCTAGACCATAAAATCCTAGACCCAAAAATCAGAGATGCTAAAAACCCCAAAAACTAAAACTCCTAAACCCTAAAAATAATATACCCTAAAAACCCTAGCCCATAAAACCCCTAGACCCTAAAAACCAAAGTCCCTATAAAACCTAGACCCTACAATCCCTTGACCCTAAAAATACTACACACTAAAAACCCTAGAAACTAAAACCCCTAGATCCTAAAAATATTAAACCCTGAATACTGTAGACCCTAAAAAACCTAGACCCTAAAAATCATAGACCCAAAAACCACTAGACCCTGAAAACCCTAACCCTAAATACCCCAGAACCTAAAAACCCTAAAACTAAAAACCCTAAACAAAAAAGCCCTAAACCCTAAAAACCCTAAACCTTAAAAAACCTAAACCCCAAAAAATAAATCTTAAACAATAAACAATAAAACCCTATACACTAAAAACCCTAAAAAACCTAAATCCCCAAATTTCATACACCCTAAATACACTAGACTCTAAAAAACCTAGACCCTAAAAACCCTAGAACCTAGAGCCACTAGACCCTAATGAACCTAGACCCTAAATATACTAGACCATAGACCCTAGTCCCTAAATCCGAGACCCTAAAAACCATAGACCCTAAAAGCCCTAGACCCTAGAACTTAGACATTAGACCCTGGACCCTAAAATCACTAGACCCTAAAATCACTGGACCCTAAATAACCTAGATGCTAAAAAAATCTAAACCCTATAAATTCTAGACCCTTAAAAACCTAGCCCCTAATAAACCTAGACCCTAAAAACGCTAATCCCTAAGAACCCTAAACCCTAAAAATTCTAGACCCTAAAAACTCTACACCCTAAAATCCAAGACCCAAAATCCTAGACCCTAAAAAACCTAGACCATAAAAACCCTAAACCATAAAGATCCTAAATCCTAAAAATACTTGATCCTAAAAACAATATACCCTAATAAACCTAGACCCTAACAACACTAAACCCTAAAATCACTAAACCCTAAAACACCTAAACCCTAATCTCCTGACCCTAGGACCTAGACCCTAAAAACCTTAGACGATAAAAACCCTAGACCCAAAAATCCCTAGACCCCAAAAGCCCTAGATGCTAAAAACCCTAAAACCTAAAAACACTAAACCCTAAAACCCTAAAACCTAAAAACCCTACAGCCTAAAAACCCTAAACCCTAACCCCCAGACCCCAGACCCTACACCCTAGACAATAAAAATCTAGACCCTAAAAACCCTAGTCCCTAAAAACAATTGACCCTAAAAACCCTAGACTCTAATAAAACTGGTCACTAAAAACGCTAAACCATAAAAACCCTAGACACTTAAAACCCTAGACCATAAAACCCAAAACCCTATATATTCTAAACCTTAAAAACCCTAGACCCTAAAAAATCTATAACCTAATAAACCTAGACGATAACAACAATAAACCCTGAAAACACTAGACCCAAAAACCCTAGACAATAAAACCCCTAGACCCTAAAAATCATAGACCCTAACAACCTTAGACCAAAAAATACTACACCATAATATCCCTAGAACCTAATACCCCTAGACCCTAAAAACAATAAACCCTGGAAATCCTAGACCCTAATAACACTATGCCTTTAAAACCTTAGACGGTAAAAACTCGAAACAATAAAAACCCTAAATCCTAAAAACCCTAAATCTTAAAAAACCTAACCTCCCCAAAAAACAATGAATCCTAAACCCTAAACAATAAACCCTATACACTAAAAAACCATAAACCTTAAAAACTTAAATCAATAAATTTCATACAGTTTAAAAATCCTAGACCCTAAATACCCTAGATCCTAAAACCCCTAGACCCCAAAACCCCTAGACATTAAAGAACTTTGACCCTAAATATATGAGACCATAGACCCTAGTCCCTATATACTAGACACTAAAAAACCATACACCCTCAAAGCCCTAGACTCTAGACATTAGACATTAGACCCTAGACCCTAATAACACTAGACCCTAAAATCACTGGACCATAAATAACCTAGACCCTAAAAAACCTAGAACCTAAAAACCCTAGACCATAAAAACCCTAGACCCTAAAAATCCTAGGCCCTAAACCTTAGACCCTATGAAACCTAGACCCTAAAATCCCTAAGCCTAAAATCCCTAGACCCTATAAACTCTAAACCCTAAAAACACCAAACCTTAAAACACCTAAACCCTAATCCCCTGACCCTAGACACTAGACCCTAGAACCTAGACCCTAAAAAGCCTA
Organism: Cricetiscus sungorus; assembly: GCA_030556225.1. NCBI lineage: Eukaryota > Metazoa > Chordata > Mammalia > Rodentia > Cricetidae > Cricetiscus > Cricetiscus sungorus. The sequence continues at coordinate 178 of JANBXA010000506.1, read as the reverse complement.
GATGGTGAAAACCTAAACCCAAAAAACCCTAGATCCATAAAGCCCTAGATGCATAAACCCTAAAATCTTAAAACCTTAAACCCTAAAAACAATAAACCCTAAAACCCTCAAACCTAAAAACCATAATCATAAACCCTAAAACTGATAAACACTGAAACCTAAAAACCTACACTGTGAA
>JANBXA010000504.1:0-10890 GCA_030556225.1 Cricetiscus sungorus | reverse complement strand
AAAAAAGTCCCACGGATGTTCTAGTACTTATTTTCCCCAAAACCCAAAAACAGTCTTGTTGGAGTTGCTAACATCTTTAATCCCAGAATTCTAGAGCAAGAGGCACCCACATCACAAAAGTTCAAGCTTCATCTCATTTTCCAATGGAATTCCCAGAAATCCAAAGCTGATACACACAAAAACATCTTTCAACAACTAAAAGGAACACAACAAAACAAACAAACCATGACAGAAACAAAGCTTGAGCCAATTGTCAGTGGTGCCATCTTTAATCCCAGCAATCAGCATGCAGTGCAGGTGGATTTGTTTGAGTTACAGGACTGCATAGACAACAGAGCTTGTTCCAGTACAGGCTCCAAAACAATGGAGGAAAACACTGTCTTAAAAAAATCAAAAAGAAAGAAAGAAAGAAAGGAAGGAAGGAAGGAAGGAAGGAAGGAAGGAAGGCTGGAAGGAAGTAAAGAAGAAAGAAATTTTATTTTAATAAAGAACCTATTGTAAATGACAACAATCTGCCAGAAGTAAACATGCTAAGATTCTTAGCAACAATGCAGATGTTGCCCTAAGCTTGCAATTAAATTGGGGTGTTCTTAAATTGCTTTTGGAAAATTGCCATTTTTACTATGTTTATCCTACCTATCCAAGAGCATGGGAGTTGTTTACATTTCATGGCATCTTATTTAATTTCTTTCTTTAAAGACACAATGTTCTTGCTAAATAGGTCTTTCACTTCTTTGTGAGGCTTGGGTACATGGTGATTGTGGCCTGATAGAAAGAGTTTGCCAATGAGCATTCTGATGCTATTGTGTGGAACAATTTGAGGATTATTGGAATTAGCTCTTCCTTCAATTTCTGGTCGAATTCTGCACTGAAGCCACCTGGCCTTGGGCTTTTTTTGGTCAGAAGGCTTTCACTAACTTCTTCTATGTCATTGGGGGTTTTAGGTCTATTTATGTTGTTTGTTGTCGGGAGCCGCATTCGCCATTACTAGATGGCGCTGGCTTCCTGTTTCCTGGTTCTTGTTTACAGCATTAGCTATGCTGACTGCACATGCGCCACTGTATGGTAATTTCTATATGGTAGCTCTCCCTATCAGAGAAGCTATATCATTCGGGCGTTTTGCGGAGCACCAATTACAGATGAATACGTCGCCCTGCAGGCTATTTAAGCCGTGTGTATTCGGGGCTTGGGGTCCTTCTCCATCAGCATGTAAAGAGCGCTACAATAAAGATTTTGCTGGACACATCTTCGGTTGCCGCGTCTTCCTTATCGGCAAAGGTTGCGCGCGACAAGTGGTGCCGAAACCCGGGAACCTGCCGACCCTGGGCGGAGGGACGACTCGAAGGACCCTCGACTGCTCGTCGAAGGAAGATTCAAGCCAGCGGAGCGAGAAGCTGCAGCACTTTTCAGCAAGGTATGACTTCTGTGGTCTGGGTGATCCCGTTTCTTGTTGTTTGTTTCATTTTTCGTTTTATTGTGCTGTCTGTGTTTTAATTGTCATAAACGGGAGAATACTCGCTGCTCACTCTTTTGTGACCTAGCATAAGTGGCCTTAAGTCTCAGGTAAATAACTGAGCCGTCACACCCTCTCCTGTAGATAAAGGAGTTATGGGGAACCAGCCGACCAAGCCTATTGCAGATGCAGCGTGGGCGCTGCTGAAGCAAAAGGAGCTAAAGATTCCAGATAGAGTTTTATGGAACTTCCTTAAGGAAGTTGACCGTGTTGCTCCCTGGTTTGTGGTCTCTGGGACCCTCTCCAAAGGAACATGGGATAAATTAGGAGGAGATCTTATGCGGGAGAAGGAACAAGGAACTTTAAGGACTGGTGTATGGCCGTTATATAAATTGTTAAAGTCTTGTATTGAAGATGAGAGATGTAAGGAACAGGTCAAAGAGGGACAGAGAGTGCTTTCAGACCATCAGGATAGTCTATCAGAAGCTGAAAAGGGGAAAGAAGGGAGAACAAAAGAAAAGGTTCTCCAAAAAAGAAGTCAAATAAGAATGAAAATGTGCACAGTAAACTAGCAGAGCTAGAAAAGAAAGCAAAACAGCTCGCCAAAAAGGAAAAGGAACTTAACCGACGAGCTAAAGATTTAAAGCTTGTGCCTGCTCCAAAAGGAGGAGCATGTAAGGACTGTGAATGTGAGGATCCAAAATTGTACCCTCTCCTCACTGAGTTTAAACATTATACTATAGATTCTTCCTCCGAGGAGGAGACGTCCCCCGGAGAGGAGGATGAGTCTGACCTATCTGGGTCAGAAGGGGATCCAGAGCTGAACCCTGCCGAGCAGGCAGAATTAGATGAGGAAGCTGAAAATTATGAGGCTGGGAGATATGGGCGTGCCCCACCTTATGCTCCAGGCTATGAGCCAACGGCACCGCCCTATGATGTTGTACAGCAGCAAAAAATGGCCCAAAAAGGAAGAAATTCTATGATATCAGATAAGGAGACAAGGAGAATACGGGCAGCATTCCCCGTATGGGAGGATGCCCAGAATCAGAGACAACATACGCCATTGGATCTGAAACAATTGAAGGCCTTAGTGGAAGCAGTGCAAACATACAGAATTAGCGCTTCCTTTACCACAGCCCTTATTGAAAGGCTGGCCTTGAATGCAATGACCCCAGATGATTGGAACAATACAGTTAAAGCATGCTTATCTATGGGTCATTATTTAGATTGGAAGTCTATTTATCAGGAATTGTGTGCGGCCCAGGCAAAGATGAATATAGCCAGTCAACGACCTCAATGGAGCTTTGATATGCTCACAGGTCAAGGTCAATGGGCTGTAAATCAGACAGTCTACCCACTAGAGGTTTATGAACAAATAAATAAGGCTGCCATCAGAGCATGGAAGAGTCTACCTAATAAAGGGCAAGTGACAGGAAATCTTACAAAGATCATTCAAGGAACAACTGAACCATTTTCAGATTTTGTGGCTAGGATGATGGAAGCAGCAGGAAGGATATTTGAGGACCCTGAAGGGGCAATGCCGTTTGTGCAACAATTAATATATGAACAATGCACAAAAGAATGCCGTAATGCTATCACCCCCTGGAAAGCAAAAGGAATAAATGCTTGGATGAAAGCTTGTAGGGAGATAGGAGGACCTCTGTCTAATCAGGGGATAGCGGCAGCAGTGCTATCTGCACAAAAGGCAGCAAACATGAAATGCGTCAACTGTGGTAAGCCCGGACATATGAAACGTCAATGTCGGGCTCGACCTGGGGCTCGACCAATGAGCCCTGGACCCCAAAGTTTCACTAATCAGAAACAACCAGGAATATGCCCCCGTTGTAAAAAGGGGAAGCATTGGGCCAATGAATGCCACTCTGTTCGAGATGATCAGGGCCGGCCTCTTCCTGAACGATCTGCTGAGCAGTCAAAAAACGGGAAATGGGGCCCCCGACCCCAGGGCCCTGCACAAATGTATGGGGCAATCCAACAACCTCCATACCCGTTAAAGAGGTTTGTAAAGATGACACCGTCAGAAGAGCAACCTCCGGATCAGCCGGACTGGACTTGCGTGCCACCGCCCGAACAGTATTAACTCCTACTATGGGCTGTCAGCCTGTGCCCTCTGACCTTGCAGGCCCTTTGCCTGATGGTACGGTAGGATTAATCATTGGTCGGTCGTCCACTGCAATGAAGGGATTGATAGTTCATCCTGGAGTGGTCGATCAAGACTATACAGGACAATTAAAGATATTATGCTCCTCCCCTCGCAGGATTAGTGCAATTTCCCCTGGAGATCGTATAGCTCAACTCTTGATTTTACCTAGTCTACATCATCAATTTCCTAGCAGAGAAGTTCAGAGAGGGGAAAAGGGGTTCGGTTCCTCAGGAGGACAACATACTTTCCTTTCTATGCAATTAGATAAAAGACCCATGATGGAATTGGTTGTTGAAGGAAAGAAATTCCAAGGGCTGTTGGACACTGGCGCGGACACTAGTATTATCTCTACCAGCTGGTGGCCGTCGAACTGGCCACTTGTTCAGTCATCCCAGTCTCTACATGGGCTGGGATATGAAGAGGCTCCAGCCAAGAGCGCAAAAGAATTACATTGGCGAAATGAGGAAGGAAAAAGAGGAACTATTACCCCATATGTGCTAACCCTCCCTATAAATCTATGGGGAAGAGATGTATTACAACAACTTGATTTTGTGCTCACAAATGACTATTCACCTCAGAGCCAGCAGATAATGAAAAATATGGGCTGCGTCCCTGGTCGAGGCCTTGGAAAACACTTGCAGGGATGTACAAGTCCCCTGCCCTCTAATGGGAAGCAAGACAGAACAGGACTGGGTTTTTCCTAGGGGCCGCTGGGGAGGCAATCCCCATTCCTTGGAAAACAGAGGACCCAGTATGGGTTCCTCAGTGGCCCCTTACCTCTGAAAAACTGGAAGCCGCCAATCAATTAGTCCAGGAACAATTAAATCAGGGACATATAGAAACCTCTCAATCTCCTTGGAATACCCCTATTTTTGTAATTAAGAAAAAATCTGGTAAATTGAGATTATTACATGATCTGCGAGCCATAAATAAACAAATGCAGGTCATGGGTCCCATTCAAAGGGGTTTGCCTTTGTTATCCACCTTACCAGTTCGCTGGAGAATTTTAATAGTGGATATTAAAGATTGCTTTTTCTCTATACCCTTACATGAGCAAGATAAAGTTAGATTTGCCTTTACCTTGCCTAGCATTAATCATGAACAACCTGATGAGAGATACCAATGGAAAGTTTTACCACAGGGCATGGCGAATAGTCCTACTATGTGTCAACTTTATGTAGCAAAAGCTATTCAGCCAGTTAGATCTCAATTTCCCGCCATTAAGATACGTCATTATATGGACGATATTTTGTTATGCCATTCTGATCAAGCCCTTCTGCAGCAAGCTTTTGGCATTCTATCTAAAGAATTGAATAATAAGGGTTTGTTTACCTACAGTCAGTTTTTCTCTCTGAAATCTTAATTTTCCTCATATACCTTTTAATGCTTATTGTTGCCTTTCCCTAATGCATACCGTAAAAATTAAAACTTTTACCTTGATTTTGATATTTAAGTTTTCCACAAGGAATATAACAGTTCTCAACAACAATCTTTGAACACTCTGGAAAGAAGATGGGGCCCCAATTGGACACTTCCACTTGACTCAGCCCGATGCATCTGGACTACAAACTTTACCCTAAACCGGTCTGAGACTGCTTTGCTCGAGACAATTCATGACTAGCTAGCTGTATTGGTGCACCTTCTTATTACAACCTGGCCAGAGTTTCAAGTAGAATTCCAGTCAAGCATTTTCTGCCACACAATGACTACCTACATATGTTACAGCCAGTTCTGTTGACAAATTTGGTTGCTTAAAATTTTCTTCCAACAGGATCCCATGGAGAAATCATCGTCCCATTTCAGCAGGAAGTAATCTTAAGACAACGACGCCCCTTTCCCCACTCTTGGAATTTAGAGATAATATTCATCTTCATAGGGTTGGTCATAGTTACTTGGGGTTGGTTTGGAAGGTGATACTTAGACTTGGTTATATCTTTTAGACAGGAATAGGGTATGGTTGGGAAAGGTATGGTTCAGAATGGATATAGGTAGATTAGCCTATTTTCTTGTGAATTATTTAGTAAGAGTGAGACATTAGTATTACAGCTTACATTGTTATATATTATTATTTGTGGTAACCTATGTAAAATTAACCTCTGTTCAATATAATTTTACCAAAGCAGCAAATCTTTCTAAAGAATTGTCCAAAATGTTGCAGTTCAATTGGAATGCAAATTTTGATGCAACCCCTGAGCAAATTACGTCTTGCAATAGTTCAAATTAATTCCACTCGTTTGGATGTCTCTGTTACACAAGGGTTGTTTTCCTGGATATCTTCTGCCTTTTCCTACTTTAAGGAATGGGTCGGTGTAGGAATGTTTGGAATGACCTTACTTTTGGGACTGTTCCTCTGTTTTTGGTTGCTTTGCAGATTCAAAAGACAACAACATGCTAAAAATGTGGCCATTGTGCAAGCTATGCTGGCTGTTGAGCAGGGAGCATCCCCCAAGTATGGTTAAATATGCTAAGCCGTTGAGACGCTGTCAGAACTCCAAGCACTCTTGACGGGCACAGGTTCCCATTGCACCAGGGTGTTGTTCTGGACAGACCTTTGCATCTCCCAGGGCTCAGGTTCCCATTGCACGGGATCTCAGATGCAAGGGGGTCTCCTTCACTGTGTAATCTCCTTGATCGCTCAAACTGTTGATTCAGCGGGCTGATCGGAAACTTCACAGTGTTAATTGTGGCCTTGCATATAATTTTAAAGAAAGGGGGAGATGTCGGGAGCCGCATTCGCCATTACAAGATGGCGCTGGCTTCCTGTTTCCTGGTTCTTGTTTACAGCATTAGTTATGCTGACTGCACATGCGCCACTGTATGGTAATTTCTATATGGTAGCTCTCCCTATCAGAGAAGCTATATCATTCGGGCGTTTTGCGGAGCACCAATTACAGACGAATACGTCGCCCTGCAGGCTATTTAAGCCATGCGTATTCGGGGCTTGGGGTCCTTCTCCATCAGCATGTAAAGAGCGCTACAATAAAGATTCTGCTGGACACATCTTCGGTTGCTGCGTCTTCCTTATCGGCAAAGGTTGCGCGCGACACCTAAAAACCCCTAGACACTAAAAACCCTAAACAAAAAAACAGCAAAAACCCAAAAACCCCTAAACCCTTACCCCCTGACCCAAGTCCTTAGACAATTGACCCTAGAAACTAGACCATAAAACCCGAAACCAATAAAACACTAGACCCAAAAACCCTACACGCTAAACACACTAGACCCTAAAATGCCTAGACTCTAAAAACCTTAATCCCCTATAACCCTACACCTTAAAACCCTAAATCCTAAAAGCCATAATCCCTAAAACCCTAGAACCTGAAACACTAGATCATGAAAACCATAGACATTAAAGACCAAGACCCTAAAAACCCTAAACCCTAAAAACCCTAAACAGTAACCCACTGACTCTAGACTCTAGACCCTAAAACATAGACACTACACCCTAAAAAACTTAGACAATAAAAACATACACCATAAAAACACTAGACGCTAAAGTCCAGGATCCTAAAACCCTAAAACATAAAAACCCTAAACTCTAAAAACACTATACAGTAACCCGCTGACCCTAGACTCTAGACCCTGGACCCTAGACCCTAAAAATCCAAGACAATAAAGCCCTAGACCCTAAAAACCCTAGACCCTACAAAATGTAGACCATAGAACCTAGTCCCTAAAAGGCCTAGACACTTAAAACCCTAGACGACATATATTCTAGACCCTAAAAACCCTAGACCCTAAAAATCATAAAACCTAAAAAACAAAAATCCTAGACCCTAAAAACCTTACATCATAAAAAACCTAGGTGCAAAATACCCTAAACCCTAACTCCATGACCCTAGACCCTAGACCCTAAAAATTCTAGACCCTAAAAACCCTAGGCCCTGAAAAACCAGGACTATAAAAACCCTAGCCCCTAAAATCCCTAGACTATTAAAACCCTGCACCCTAAAAACCCTAGGCCCTAATAACTCTAGACCCATAAAACAATATACTATAAAAAAACCTCAACCCTAAAACCCTGAACCGTAACACCCTAGACCCCAAACACCCTAGACCCTAAAATCCTAAACTTTAACAAATCTAGACCATAAATCCTAGACCCTAATAAAAATGTACCCTAAAAACACTAAACCCTAAAAATCCTAACCTTAAAAAGGCTAGGCCCTAAAAACTGTAGCCCCTAAATGAACTAGATCCAAAAAACCCTAGACTCTAAAACACCTAGACTCTAAAAACCTCAGACCCTAAAAAACATAGACCCAAAAATCCTAGATCAAAAAAGAGTAGACCCTAAAAAACTAGACCCTCAAAACACAACACCCAAGAAAGCCTGGACCCTAAATTCCCTAAACCATAAAAAACATAAACCCTAAAACACCTAACATTAAAACCCTATACTCTAAAAACCCTAAAACCTAAAAACCTTAGAACTTAAAACTCTAGACCCTAAAATTCCTAGACCTTAAAATCCCTAGATCCTAAATATCCTAGAATCTATAAACCCTAAAACCTAAAAACCCTATACCCTAAAACACTATTCCCCAAAAACACTAGACCTAAAAATCCTAGACCCTAAAAATCCTAGACCCTATTTATCAAAGACCCTAAAAACCCTAGAACCTAAAACTCCTAGATCCTAAATCCCTAAACCCTAACAAAACCTAGACACAAAAAACCCTAGACATTAAAACCCATAGACCCGAAAAATGCTAGACCATAAAAACCGTAGACCCTAAAGGCACTAGACCCTAAAACCCTAAACCCTAAAATCCTAAACACTAAAAACCCTAAACTCTAAAAATCCGAACCCCTAAAATCCCTAAACCCTTACCCCCTGACCCTAGACCTTAGAACCTAGATACTTGACCCTAAAAAACATAGACCCTAAAAACCTGAGACCTAAAAACCCTAGACCCTACAAAACCTAGACCCCCAAACCCTAGATGCTGATAACCCTAAACACTAAAAACCCTAAACCCTAAAAACCCCAAAATCTAAACACCCTAGTCCTAAAATTCATAGACCCTAAAAACTCTAATCCCTAAAAACCCTAAAACTCTAGAACATAAAAACCCTAAAACCTATAAACCGTAAACCTTAAAACCCTAAACACTAAAAACACTAATCCTTACAAACCATAAACCCTAAAATCCGTAAACCACTAAAACCCTAAAAGCCTAAAAACCCTAAACAGTAGCCCCCTGACCCTAGACTCTAGACCCCAGATGCTAGAACATAGACCCTAAAAAAACTTAGACAATAAAAAACTTACACCATAAAAACACTAGACCATAAAATCCTAGACCCTAAAAACCCTAGAAGCTAGTAACCCTAGACCCTATAAAAGCTAAACCCTAAAAAGCCTAGACGCTACAAACCTTAGACCATAGAACCTAGACCCTAAAAAGCCTAGACCATAAAAACTGTAGACCCTAAAACCCTAGACTCTAAATGCCCAAGACTCTAAAACCCTAGACAGTTAAAACACTAGTCCCTAAAACCCCTAATCTCTAAAACACTAGACTCTAAAAAGCCTAAATCGTAAAAACCCTAGACCCAAAAAACCCTAGGCCATAAACACCCTAGACCCTAAAAACTCTAAACCCTAAAAACTTTAAACCCTAAAAAACCTAAACCCTAAAAACCCAAAACCCAAAAAACCCAAATCTCTTACCCCCTGACTCCAGACCCTAGTCCATACCCTAGAACCTATACCCTAAAAATCCTAGACCCTTAAAACTGCAGACTCTAAAAACCCTAGACCCTAAAAATCCAAGACCCTAAAAACTCTAGAACCAAAAAACTCTAGACGTTAAAATCCATAGATCATAAAAATGCTAGACCATAAAAAGCGTAGACCCTAAAAATTCTAGACTATAAAAACACTAGACCCTAAAACCCTAGGCCCTAAAAACGCAAAACCCTAAAAACCCTAAAGCATAAAATCCCTAAAGCTTAAAAACACTAGACTCTAAAACCCCTAGAACTTAAAAACCCTAAACACTAAAAACCCTATAGACTAAAAACCCTAGATCATAGAGCCTAGACTCTAGACCCTAGACTCTTTAAACCATAGACACTAAAAACCCTAGACCATAAAATCCCTAAACTGTTAAAACCCTAGACCCTAAAAACCCAGATCCTAGAACATCGACCCTTTACCCTTGTCCTTAAAACCCTAGACCCTAAAAACACTAAACACTAAAAACTGTAAACCCTAGACCTTAGAAATTAGAGCCTAGACCCTAAAATCCTTATTCCCTAAAGACCCTAGACCCTAAAATCCTATACCCTAAAAACCGTAAATCATTAAAACCCTTAAGCCTAAGCCCCTGACCTTAGACCCTAGACCATAGACCCTACAACCTAGACCATAAAAAACCTAGACCCTTAAAACCCTAGACCATAAAAACCCTACACCCCAAAAACCCCAGACCCTAAAAATCCTAGACTCTAAAAATCCTAAACCCTTACAACCCTTAACCCTAAAAAACCATAAATCCTAAAAAACCCTAAACCATGAAAAACCTAGACACTAAAAACCCTAACCAATAAATACCATCGACACTAAAAAGACCTAGACCCTAAAAACTCTAAAGCCTAAAAACCCTAATGCCTAAAAATCCTAAAGCCTAAAATCCATAACTCCACAAACCCAAAAAACCAAAAAAACCCTAAACCCTAAAAATTCTAAACCCTAAAAACTATAAACCCCAAAAAACCCTAGACCCTAAAACCATAGACCCTAAAATTCATAGATCTTAAAAATCCCTAAACCCTAAAAAACCTAAGACCTAAAATCTCTAAACCTAAAAACCCTAAACCATAAAAACCCTCAACCCTATAAACCCTAAACCGTAAAAACCTAAACCATATAAACCATAAATCCTAGAAAACCGAAACTATTAAACCCTAAACACTAAAAACCCTACACATTAAAATTCCTAAACCCTAAAATCAATAACCCAAAAAACCCTAGACCCTAAAAACACTAGTCCCTAAAAACCATAGACCATTAGAATCCTAGACCATAAAAACCATAAACCCTAAAAACCCTAAATCCCAAAAATGGTAAAGCTTACAAATCCTAAACTCTACAACCCCTAAAACCTAAAAACCCTGAACCATACAAAGCTTAGACCCTAAGAACCCTAGGCCCTAAACCCCTAGACCCTAAAACCCCTAAACAATAAAAACAATAGACCTTAAAAGCCCTAGACCATAAAAATGCCAAACCCTAAAGACCCTAGACCATAAAAAACCCTACACCATA
>JANBXA010000503.1:0-12307 GCA_030556225.1 Cricetiscus sungorus | reverse complement strand
CCCCTAAAACCCTAAACCCTAACTCCGTGACCCTTGATCCTAATCCCTAGACCCTAGGTACTAGACCCTAAAATCCATAGACCCTAAATACAAGAGACCCTAAAATCCCTAGCACCTAAAAAATCTAGACGCTAATAACCCTGGACACGAAAAACCTGGACCCTAAAAACCCTGGACCCTAAAAACCATAGTCCTAAAATTCATAGAACCTAAAACTATAAAACATAAAACCCAAGACCCTAAAACCCTAGACCCTAAAAACTCTAACACCTAAAAACCCTAAACCTTACAAACCTAAACACTAAAAACGCTAAACATTAAAAACCCTAAACACTAAAAACCCTAAACAGTAACCCCCTACCCTAGACTGAAGACTATAGAGCCTAAAAAAACCTAGACAATAAAAACCCTAGACCATAAAAACGCTAAACCCTAAAATCCTAGACCCTAAAAACCCTAGAATCCAATACCCCTAGTCCATAAAAACTAATACCTAAAAACCCTAGACCCTACAAACACTAGACAATAGAACCTACACCCTAAAAACCACAGACTCTAAAAAGCCTAGACCATAAAAATTGTAGAACCTATAAATCCTAGACCCTAAAACACAGAACCCTAAAACCCTAGTCCCCAAAAACCCTAGACCCTAAAAAACCTAAACCCTAAAAACCTAAACCATAAAAACCATAGACCCTAGACCCTAAAAACCATAGACTATGAGACACCTAGACCATAAATACACTAAACCATAAAACCCTATACCCTAAGAATCCTAGACCCTAAAACCCTAAACCCTAAAACACAAAACACAAAAAATCCTAAACCCTTACCCCCTGACTCCATACCCTAGACAATATAACATAACCTAGAACCTTGGCCCTAAAAAACCTAGACCCTTAAAACCCTAGACCCTAAACAACCTACACCCTAAAAACCCTATAGTCTAAAAACCCTAAATTATTATAACCATAAATCATAAAACCCTAAATCCTAAAAACCATAAATCCTAAGAACCCTACATCCTAAAAACACTAGATCCAAAGACATTAAAAGACCTAGACCCTAAAAACCCTAAAGCCTAAAAACCCTAAATCCTAAAAACCCTAAACCCTAGAAACTTTAAAACTTAAAAAGCCTTAACCTTTAAAACCCTAAACTCTAATAAACCTAACCCCTAAAAACCCTAAATCCTTACACCCTGACCCTAGAACCTAGAACCTAGACCCTAGATACTAGACCCTACAATCCATAGACCCTAAAACCCTGAGACACTAAAATCTCTAGACCATAAAATCCTAGACCCAAAAACCAGAATGCTAAAAACCCCCAAAACTAAAAAACCTAAATCCTAAAAACCCTAAAAATACTAGACCGTAAAAACCCTAGACCCTAAAAACCCAAGACCATAAAACCCCTGGACCCTAAAAATCCTAGTCCCTAAAAACCCTAGCCCCTAAAATCCCTTGACCCTACAAATACTACACACTAAAACTTCTAGAAACTAAAACCCCTAGATCCTAAAAATATTAAACCCTGAATACCCTAGACCCTAAAAAATCTAGACCCTAAAAATCATAGACCCAAAAACCATTAGACCCTGAAAATCTTAACCCTAAAAACCCCAGAACCTAAAAACCCTAAAACTAAAAACCCTAAACACAAAAGCCCTGTACCCTAAAAACCCTAAACCTTAAAAAACCTAACACCCCCAAAAGATAAATCCTAAACAATAAACAATAAAACCCTTTACACTAAAAACCTTAAAAAACATAAATCCCTAAATTTAATACACCCGAAAAACACTAGACCCTAAAAAACCTAGACCCTAAAAACCCTAGAACCTAAAACCACTAGACCCTAATGAACCTACACCCTAAATATCCTAAACCATAGACCCTAGTCTCTAAATCCTAGACCATAAAAACCATAGACCCTAAAAGCCCTAGACCCTAGACTTTAGACATTAGACCCTGAACCCTAAAAACACTAGACCCTAAAATCACTGGACCCTAAATAACCTAGACACTAAAAAAACTAGACCCTAAAAATTCTAGACCCTTAAAAATCTAGCCCCTAATAATCCTAGACCCCAAAAACCCTAATCCCTAAGAACCCTAAACCCTAAAAATCCTAGAACCTAAAAACACTAGACCCTAATATCCAAGACCCAAAATTCTAGACCCTAAAAACCTAGACCATAAAAACCCTAGCCCCTAAAAACCCTAGACCCTATAAACTCTAAACCCTAAAAACACTAAACCCTAAAACACCTAAACCCTAATCTCCTGACCCTAGACACTAGACCCTAGAACCTAGACCCTAAAAACCCTAGATGCTAAAATCCTGGACCCAAAAAAACCCTAGACCCCAAAAGCCCTAGATGCTAAAAACCCTAAAACCTAAAAACCCTAAACCCTAAAAACAATAAACACTAAAACCCTCAAACCTAAAAACGCTACAGCCTAAAAACCCTAAACCTTAACCCCCAGACCCCAGACACTACACCCTAGACAACAAAATCTAGACCCTAAAAACCCTAGTCCCTAAAAACACTTGACCCTAAAAACCCTAGACTCTAATAAAACTGGACACTAAAAATGCTAAACCATAAAAAACCTAGACACTAAAAACCCTAGACCATAACAACCCTAAACCCTAAAAACCCTAGACCCTAAAAAACCTATACCCTAATAAACCTAGACGATAACAATAATAAACCCTGAAAACACTAGACCTAAAATATGCTAGACAATAAAACCCCTAAACCCTAAAAATCATAGACCTTAACAACCTTAGACCAAAAAATACTACACCATAATAACCCTAGAACCTAATACCCCTAGACCCTAAAAACAACAAACCCTGAAAATCCTAGACCCTAAAAACACTAGGCCCTTAAAACCCTAGACCCTAAAAACTCGAAACAATAAAAACCCTAAAACCTGAAAACCCGACAAACTAAAAACAAACCAAAAAACCTAAACCCTAAAAACCCTAAATCTTAAAAAAACTAAACCCCCAAAAATAATAAATCCTAAACCCTAAAAATTAGACCCTATACACTAAAAACCATAAACCTTAAAAAACCTAAATCCATAAATTTCATACACTTTAAAAATCCTAGACCCTAACTACCCTAGACCCTAAAACCTTTAGACCCCAAAACCCATAGACATTAAAGAACTTAGACATTAAATATACGAGACCATAGACCCTAGTCCCTATATCCTAGACCCTAAAAACCATAGACCCTCAAAGCCTTAACCCTAGACATTAGACATTAGACCCTAGGCCCTAATACCACTAGAGGCTAAAATCATTGGACCATAAATAACCTAGACCCTAAAAAACCTAGAACCTAAAAACCCTAGACCCTAAAAAACCCAGCCCCAAATAAAACAAGACCCTAAAAACCCTAAACACTAAGAACCCTAAACCATAAAAACCCTAGACCCTCAAAACCCTCGACCCTAAAAATCCTAGAGCCTAAAACTTACACCCTAAAATCCTAGACCCTAAAAACCCTAAGCCTAAAATCCCTAGACCCTATAAACTCTAACCCCTAAAAACACTAAACCCTAAAACACCTAAACCCAAATCCCCTGACCCTAGACACTAGAACCTAGAACCTAGATCCTAAAAAGCCTAGACAGTAAAACCATAAACCCAAAAAACCCTAGACACATAAAGCCTTAGATGCATAAACCCTAAACCCTAAAGCCATAAACCCTAAAAACTCTAGAACCTAAAAACACTGGATCCTGAAAACCATAGACACTAAAAGACCTAGACCCTAAAAACCCTTACCCTATAAACCCTTACCCTAAAAACCCTAAAGCATAAAAACCCTAAAGCGTAAAAAAACTAAACCCTACAAACTTTAAAACTTAAAAACCCTAAACCGTAAAAACCCTAAACCCTAAATAGCCTAAACTCTAAAAACCCTAAACCCTAAAAAACCTAGACCCTAAAAACCCTAGATCCAGAAAACCATAGATCCTAAAATCCCTAGACCCGAAACCCTAAACCCTAAAAACCCTAAAATCTAAAAACCCTAAAACCTAAAAACCCTAAACACTAAAAACCATAAACCCTAAAAACCATAAATCATAAAAACCCTAACCCACAAAACCCTAAAACACTAAAAACCAAAAATCTTAAAAAAAAAAAAACTAAACCCTAAAATCCAAAATCCCTAAAAACCCTAGACTCTAAAAACACTAGACCATAAAAACACTAGACCCTAAAAATCCTAGACCATATAAACTGTACACCCTAGCAACAC
This sequence comes from Cricetiscus sungorus, assembly GCA_030556225.1. Classification (NCBI taxonomy): domain Eukaryota; kingdom Metazoa; phylum Chordata; class Mammalia; order Rodentia; family Cricetidae; genus Cricetiscus; species Cricetiscus sungorus. The sequence continues at coordinate 8,019 of JANBXA010000503.1, read as the reverse complement.
AAGACCCTAAAATCCTAGGCCCTAAAACCATAAACTCTAAAAACTCTAGAGCTTAAAAACCCTATACTCAAAAAATCCTAAAACCTCAAAACCCTAGACCCTAAAAACTCTAGACCCTGAAAACCCTGGACCCTAAAATACCTAAACCCTAAAAAGCCAAAACCCAAAAAACCATAAACCCTTACTCCTGACCCAAGACCCTAGACCATAGATTCTAGAACCTACACCCTAAAAACCCGAGATGCTAAAATCCCAGAACCCAAAAAAAACTGTAAACCATTATCCCTGACCCAAGACTTTAGACCATAGACCCTAGAACCTACACCCTAAAAACCCGAGACCCTTAAACACTAGACTGTAAAAATCCTACACCCTAAACACATTAGAACCTAAAAACCCTAGACTCTAAATACGCTAAATCCTTATAACCCTAAACCATAATACCATAAAGCCTAAAAACCATAAACACTAAAAACCGTAGACCCTAAAAACACTAGATCCTAAAAACCATAGACACTAAAAGACCTAGACCCTAAAAACTCTAAACCCTAAAAACCCTAAAGACTAAAAACCCTAAACCCTACGAACTTTAAAACTAAAAACCCTAAGTCCTAAAAATCCTAAAACCTAAATACCCTAAACACTAAAAACCCTAAACCTTAAAACCCATAGACCCTTAAAAACCTAGACGCAAAAACCCTAGACCCTAAAAACCCTAGACCCAGAAACACATACACCCTAAAATCCCTAGACCCAAAACACTAAACACTAAAAATCCTAAAACCTAAAAACCCTAAAACCTAAAAACCGTAAACCCTAAAAACCATAAACCCTAAAAACTGTAAACCCTAAAGACCGTAAACCCTGAAAACCCTAAACCTTAAAAAACCAAAACCCTAAAAATCATAAATCATAAAAACCCTAAACCATAAAACATTAAACACTAAAACCCCAAAATCTTAGAAAACCTAAACCCTAAAATCCATAAGCCCTAAAAACCATAAACCCCAAAACTTCTAAAACCTCAAAACCCTAGACCCTAAAAACTCTAGACCCTAAAATACCTGGACCCTAGAACATAGACCCAAGACCATAGACCCAAGACCCTAAAAACCATAGACCCTGTAATCCCTAGAACATAAAAACCAGTCACCGTAAAAACCCTAGGCCCTAAAAACCCTATATCCTAGACCTTAGCCCTTAGACACTAGACTCTAAAAACCCTAGACCCTAAAAACTGTAGACCCTAAAATACCAAAACCCAAACACCCTATACCCTTATGCCCTGACCCTAGACCCTAGAACCTAGAACCTAGACACTAAAAAAAACGACACCCTTAAACACATGACCCTAAAACCCTACACCCTAAGCACACTAGACCCTAAAAACCCTAGACTCTATAAACCCTAAACCCATCTAACCCTAAACCACGAAACCCTAAATCCTAAAAGCCATAAACCCTAAAATCCCTAGAACCTAAAATCACCGGATCCTAAAAACCATAGACACTAAAATACACAGACCGTACAAACTTTAAAACTTAAAAACTCTAAACACTAAAAAGCATAAACTCTAAAAACCATAAAAATCCTAGACCAAAAAACCCTAGACCCTAAAAAGCCGAGACCCAGAAAACCATAGACCCTAAAATCCCTAGACCCAAAATCCTAAAGCCTAAAACCTCTAAAACCTAAAAACCCTAATACCTAAAATCCCTAAAAACTAAAAAACATAAACCATAAAACCCTGAACCCTAAAATACATAAACCCTAAAAACCATAAATGCTAAAAACCATAAACCTTAAACCCTAAACACTAAAAACCCAAAATCTTAAAAAAACCTAACTCTAAAATCCAAAAACCATAAAAACCCTAGACACTAAAAACACTAGACCCTAAAAACCATACACCCTAAAAATCCTAGACCATATAAACCGTAGACCATAAGAACACTAGACCATAAAAAAATAGGTCCTAAAACCATAAACTCTAAAAACTCTTGAGCTTAAAAACCCTAAACTCAAAAAGCTCTAAAACAACAAAACCCTAGAACATAAAAACCCTGAACCCTAAAAATCCTAGAACATTAGCCCTAGACCATAGATGCTAGACCCTAAAAACCATAGACCCTGAAACCCCTAGACCATAAAAACCCTAAACCATAAAAACTCTAGACCCTAAAAGCCCTAGATCCTAGACCTTAGACCTCAGACACTAGACTCTAAAAACCCTAGACCCTAAAAACTCTTGACCCTAAAAATTCTAGACACTAAAAACCCTAAACAAAAAAAAGCCAAAACCCAAAATATCCTAAACCCTTACCCCTTGACCCAAGTCCCTAGACAATAGACCCGAGAAACTAGACCTTAAAATCTGAGACCAATAAACACTAGACCCAAAAACCCTACACCCTAAACATACTAGGCCCTAAAAAGCCTAGACTCTAAAAACCCTAAACCCCTATAACCCTACACCATAAAACCTTAAATCCTAAAAGCCATAATCCCTAAAAACCCTAGAACCTGAAAACACTAGATCCTAAAATCCATAGACATTAAAGACTGAGACCCTAAAAACCCTAAACCCTAAAAACACTAAACAGTAACCCACTGACCTAACCCTAACTCTAGACCCTAGAACATAGACACTACACCCCAAAAAACTTAAACAATAAAAGCATACACCACAAAAACACTAGACCCTAAAATCCTGGACCCTAAAGACCCTAAAACCTAAAAACCCTAAACTCTAAAAACCCTATACAGTAACCCGCTGACTCTAGACTCTAGACCCTGGACCCTAGACCCTAAAAAACCAATACAATACAGCCCTAGACCCTAAAAACCCTAGACCCTACAAAACATAGACCATAGAACCTAGTTCCTAAAAGGCCTAGACACTGAAAACTTTAGACGATATATATCCTAGACCCTAGAAACCCTAGACCCTAAAAATAATAAACCTAAAAAACCTAAACCCTAAAAATCCTAGACTTTAAAAACCTTAGACCGCAAAAAACCTAGATGCTAAAAACCCTAAACCCTAACTCCATGACCCTAGACCCTAGATCCTAAAAACCGTAGACCCTAAAAACCCTAGGCCATGAAAAACCAGGACTATAAAAAACTTAGCCCCTAAAATCCCTAGACTATAAAAATGCTGCACCCTAAAAACCCTAGACCTTAATAACTCTAGACCCCCAAAACAATACACTGTAAAAAGCTTCAACCTGAAAACCCTGAACTCTAACACCCAGGACCCCAAACACCCTAGACCCTAAAAACCATAAACCCTAAAATCCTAAAGTTTAACAAACCTAGACCATAAATCCTAGACCCTAATAAAAATGTACCCTAAAAACACTAAACCCTAAAAATCCTAACCTTAAAAAGCCTAGGCCTAAAATCTGTAGACCCTAAATAAATTAGATCCAAAAAACGCTAGATCCTAAAGCACCTAGACCCTAAAAACGCCAGACCCTAAAACACATAGAACCAAAAATCCTAGATCAAAAAACAGTAGACCCTAAATAACTAGACCCTAAAAACACAACACCCAAAAAAGCCTAGACCATAAATTCCCTAAACCCTAAAAAACCTAAACCCTAAAACACCTATAGTTAAAACCCTGAACTCTAAAAACCCTAAAACTTAAATCCTTAGACCTTAAAACCCTAGATCCTAAAAATTCCTAGACCCTAAAAACCCTAGATCCTAAATATCCTAGAACCTATAAACCCTAAAACCTAAAAACCCTATACCCTAAAACACTATACACCATAAACATTAGACCCTAAAAATTCTAGACCCTAAAAATCTTAGACCCTAATTATCAAAGATCCCAAAAACCCTAGAACCTAAAACTCCTAGTCCCTAAATTCCTAAACCCTAAAAAAAAACCTAGACCCAAAAAACTTTGACATTAAAACCCATAGACCCTAAAATGCTAGACCATAAAATCTGAAGACCCTAAAAACCGTAGGCCCTAAAAGCACTAGAACCTAAAACCCTAGGCCCTAAAAACCCTAAACAATAAATCCCGAAACCCTAAAACCCTAAACTCTAAAAACTCTAACCCCTAAAATCCCTAACCTCTTACCCCCTGACCCTAAAAAGCCTAAAACCTAAAAACTCTACAACCTAAAAAACCTAGACCCTATATCCCTAGACCCTAAAACACTAGACGATATGTATCATAGACCCTAATAAACCTAGACCCTGAAAATCCTAAAACCTAAAAGCCCTACAACCTAAAAAACCTAAACCCTAAAAACCCAGAACCCTAACCTCCTGTTCCTAGACCCTAGACACTAGACCCTAGACGTTAGACCCTAAAAGCCCTATACCCTAAAAACCCATGATCCTAATAACCCTAGATCCTAAAAACAGTATACTGTAAAAAAAAACCTCAACCCTAAAAACCCTGAACCCTAAAACTCTAGACCCTAAATAACCTAGACCCTAAAACATATAAACCATAAAAAACCTAGACCATAAAAACCCTGAACCCTAAAACTTTAGACCCTAAATACCCTAGATCCTAAAATCCCTAGACAGTAAAAACGCTAAACACTAAAAACCCTAGAATCTAAAGACCTTAGACCCTAGACCCTAAACCAGAGACCTTATAACCCCTAGACCATAAAAACCATAAACAAAAAAACCCTAGAACCTAAAATCCCTAATCCTAAAAACCCAAAACCCAAAAAACCCTAAACTCTTACCCCCTGACTCCAGACCCTAGTCCATACCGTAGAACCTAGACCCTAAAAACCCTAGACCCTTAAAACCCTAGACCCTAAAAACCCTACACCCTAAACAACCTAAACCCTAAAAATCCTAGACTCTAAAATCCCTAAACACTTATGACCCTAAACCATAAAACCCTAAATCCTAAAAACCATAAACCCTAAATACCCTAGACCCTAAAAATTTTAACACTAAATAATAGACCCTAAAAACCCTAAAACCTAAACCCTAACACCTAAAAATCCTAAACCACAAAACCCTAAACCCTAAAAACCCTAAATCCTAAAAACCCTAGATCCTCAAAACCCTAAAACCTAAAATCCCTAAACTTTAAAAGCCCTAAACCCTAAAATCCATAAACCCTTAAAACCATAAACCATAAAAACCCTAAACAGTAAAATCTCTGTCCCTATTCTCTGGACCCTAGACCCTAGACCCTAAAACCAAGACAATAAAAGCCCTAGGCCATAAAAACACTACACCCTACAAATCCTAGACCCTAAAAACCATAGAACCTAATAACACTACACCCTAAACACACTAAGCCCTAAAATCCCAAGACCCCACAAACTGTAGACAATAGAACATATTCCCTAAAAGGCCTAGACACTAAAAATCCTAGACCCTAAAAACCCTAGACCCTAGAAACCCTAGACCCTAAAAACCATAAAACCTAAAAGCCCTACAACCTAAGAAACGTAAACCATAAAAACCCTAGACCATAAAAACCATAGAACATAAAAAACCTAGACCCTAGAAACCCTAAACCCTAACCGCCTGGCCTGGGACCCTAGAACCTAGACCCTAAACCCTAGACCGTAGACCGTAGACCCTAAAAACACTAGGCCCTAACTACCCTAGGCCCTGAAAAACCTAGACTATAAAAATCCTAACTCCTAAAAACCCTAGACTATAAAAAACATACACCCTAAAATCCCTAGACTCTAATAACTCTAGACCATAAAACAATATACTGTAAAAAACTTGACCCTATAAACCCTGAACCATAACACCCTAGACCCAAAACACCCTAGAACCTAAAAAACATAAACCCTAAAATCTTAAAGCCTAAAAAACCTAGACCCTAAAATTCTAGACCCTAATAAAACTATACCCTAAAAACACTAAACCCTAAAAATCCTAGACCCTAAATAACCTAGACCCAAAAAACCCTAGACCCTAAAACCATAGACTCTATAAATCCCCAGACCTTAAAAATCATAGATCCAAAAATCCTAGATCATAAAAACAGTAGAACTTAAAAAATCTAGATCCTAAAAACACTAGACCCAAAAAAACCTAAAGCTTAAAAACCCTAGAACCTAAAACCCCTAGACCCTCACAACACTATACCCTAAAAACCCTAGACCCTAAAAACCCTAGAACCGAAAACTCCTAGACCCTAAATTCCTAAACCCTTAAAACCCATAGACCATGAAAATGCTAGACCATAAAAAGCGTAGACCCTAAAAATTCTAGACCATAAAAGCACTAGACCTTAAAACCCTAGAACCTAAAAACCCAAAACCCTAATAACCCTAAAGTATAAAATCCCTAAAGATTAAAAACACTAGACTCTAAAACCCCTAGAACCTAAAAACCCTAAACACTAAAAACTGTAAACCCTAGACCTTAAACATTAGAACCTAGACCCTAAAATACCTAGTCCCTAAAAACCCTAGACCCTAAAAAACGTATACCCTAAAAACCGTAAACCCTTAAAACCCTTAATCCTAACCCCCTGACCTTAGACCCTAGACCATAGACTCTACAACCTAGACCATAAAAAACCTAGACCATAAAAAACCTTGACCCTTAAAACCCTAGACCTTAAAAACCCTACTCCCCAAAAACCCTAAACCCTAAAAATCATAAATCCTAAAAACCCTAAACCTTGAAAAACCTAGACACTAAAAACCCTAACCAATAAAAACCATAGACAATAAAATACCTAGACCCTAAAAACTCTAAAGCCTAAAAATCCTAATGCCTAAAAATCCTAAAGCCTAAAATCCATAAACTCCACAAACCCAAAAACTGAAAAACTCTGAACCCTAAAAATCCTAAACCCTAAAAACCCTAAACCCCCAAAACCCTAGACCCTAAAACCATAGACCATAAAATCCATAGATCTTAAAATCCCTAAACCCTAAAAAACCAAAGACCTAAAATCTCTAAACCTAAAAACCCTAAACCATTAAAAACCTTCAACCCTATAAACCCTAAACCTTAAAAACCTAAACCATATAAACCATAAATCCTAGAAAACCTAAACTATAAAACCCTAAACACCAAAAACCCTACACATTAAAATTCCTAAACCCTAAAATCAATAACTCTAAAAACCCTAGACCCTAAAAACACTAGTCCCTAAAAACCATAGACCCTAAAAACCCTAGACTCTAAAAACCCTCAACCCCAAAAACCATAAAGCTTAAAAATCCTAAACTCTAAAACCCCTAAAACCTAAAAACCCTGGACCATAAAAACCCTAGGCCTTAAAACCCTAGACCCTAAAAACCCTAAACAATAAAAACCATAGACCCTAAGAGCCCTAGACCATAGAACCTAGACCCTAGACCCATGACCCTAAAAACATAGACTCTAAAAACCCTAGATCATGAAAACACTAGACCCTAAAAACCCTAGACGCTATTCCTTAGATCTTAGACCCTAGACCCTAAAAACCCTATACCCTATAAGCCATAAATGCTTAAAACCCTTAACCCTAACCCCGTTACCTTATACCCTAAACCATAGACCCTAAACCTAGAACCTAAAATCTCTAGACTCTCAAAATCTTAGACCCTAAAAACATTACACCCTAAACACCCTAGACAATAAAATCCCTAGACTCTAAAAACATTAAACACTTATAACCCCAAACCATAAATACCCTAAAACCTAAAAACCATAGACCCTAAATATCCATGATCCCAAAAACACTAGATCCTAAAAACCGTAGATACTAAAAGACCTATATCCTAAAAACTCTAAACCAAAAAAATTTAACCCTAAAAAACTAGACCCTAAAAAGCCTAAAACCCAAAGCCTAAAACTTAAAAACCCTAAAACCACAAAACTCTAAACACTAAAATCCCTAAACCTTAAAAATTATAAACAGTAAAATCCATGAACCATAAAACCCTAAACCCTAATAACCCTAATCAGTAACCCCCTGAAACTAGACGTTCAATAACCTAGACACTAAAAATCCTAGACTAAAAACCCTAGAACCTAATACCCCTAGACCCTAAAAATGCTAAACTC
>JANBXA010000501.1:0-82563 GCA_030556225.1 Cricetiscus sungorus | reverse complement strand
CAGACACGGGGCTGCCTGCCCAGGCTCATAGGGGCCAGTGAGCAGCCACGCCCATGCCAGGAACAGCCACGCCCTCATAGGCCACGCCAAGTGCCGACCTGCTGAGCCCTGAGCTCCACATCCTGCACAGCCTGGTCGCCTTAGAAACCCGGCAGACCCCACATGCCACGCCTCGGCCACGCCCAAAGACCCTGCACACAATCAGAGCGCGGGCCACGCCCACATAGGAGACGAGGGCAGATGATGTCACCCACTACTAGACTACCTCCAGAACGACAAATGCAACCAGGACCCCTAGCCTGGGCAGGATCAGCAGAACCAGAACCGCGGGCCGCAAGTGGAGGGAGCAGGTCCGAGGAGGAAGAAAAAGTGGGGGCGGGGCAGCAGCAGGAGGCAGAAGTGGGGGAGCAGGAGCCACGCTGGCATCACGGGACTGGGCCGAGCAGGACTGCAAACACAGGCACAGCCAGCACCACCACAGGGTCGACCATGCTCGATCCAGCTCCCTGCAGTCCTCCAGGCACAGGAGCAGAGCCTGGAACCCCTGAGCTGGGGCGTGGTCTCCACCCAGCCACGCCCACCGCTGCTGATGTCACGGTTGACCAGGCCCCGCCTCCATGCTGGGCGTGGTCTCCCGTTTCCATTGCTGTGTGTCTGACACTGGGCATCGGGGCAGCTTGTGCCTTTCCTCAGGCGCCACTCCCTCCTAATTTGAATACCATGCTCATTTGCATACTCGCTCCTCACTTGCATATCCCTCGCTCATTTGCATGCTGTGTGTCTGTGCCTGGCCCTCTCATTAATGCAGATAGTCCCGGAATATTCATGAGTCACATTTACATATACAACAGAAACAAAGGGTGGCGGGTTAAACAGGACCGGAAGTGCACCCATGGGTCAGGGTCTATGCAGATGAGGACATGGGTATGCAAATGCCTGAGGTGTTATGCAAATTGCATAGAATTGGTGCAGCCCAACCTATATTTGCATATCGGTGGCTTCTCGCGCTGGGGGCAGGGTTTATGCAAACACACCCATGAATATGCAAATGTGCACCATACTCCAGGATGACAGGGAACCCTTTGTCACTTCAGTTCCCGTCAACCCCCTGCTCTGACCCTGTGACCTCCTGGTGACCTCAGGTTTGAAAGTTCGTGGGGGTGGTGCCTGTGGGGGGGAGAAAGTTTCCTGGAAAATCTGAAATTATTTGAAGCAGAAGTGACTTCACCTCCACAGTTTCCACGAATCTGCGGAAATAAAAATAGAAACTGTTTAATGGTGAAAAGTTTTCGTTTATTTTTTACCCCCACCTGCCCATGTTTCTCAAAGCTTAAATTATTAAATACGAGGTAAAAAAAAAAAAAGTGTCCCATTTTTCTGAATATTTCCACGATGGTCCAAACTCAAAGTTATGTAATTCTATAAAAATTAATTTGTCACGTTTTACCGAATCTGACAAAAATTGCACAACATCCTAAATTGTTTATTATAAAAAGTTAATTCCTTAAGATTTCCAAAATCCTGAGTTAATGGAAAAATAATTTTATTTATTTTGCACATTTTCAACGAATCTGCCCTCGGCTTTCCAGGAATTTTAACATTTTAATAAAAAACATATTTTCTGTATTACGTTTTTCCCGAATCTGCCAATCAATTTCCAAAGATCTAACTTATTTAATAGAAAAATGATTTCAATTTCCACAATTTTCCTGAATCTGTCAATCGAGTGTTAAAAATTAAATTATTTGAATAATTTAATCGCAGGAAGATTCTCAAATCCTCAAATTTCTAGATCACTCAATAGAAAATTGATTTCACTTCCAAAATTTTCACTAATCTGCCAATGATTGCCCAAAATTCAAAATTAATTATAACAAAAATTAATTTTGCACATTCATGACGAATCTGGCAATGATTGTCCAAAACACTAAATTATTGAACACAAAAATAATTTTATTTTCCTACTTTTAACCAACGTGGCAGGAAATTTCCAGAAATCTCAATCATTTAAAAGAAAAATAATTTCATTTCTCCCATTCATCGTGTATGTGCCAAGGACTTTCATAAAACCTGAATGATTCAATAAAAAGCATTTACTTCCTGGCATTTTCCACTAATGCGCTAATGGCTTTGCCGGAAATGTAAAATATTTAATAGATGAATAATTTTGTAACCTACCTGATTCCCGAATCTGCCAGTGACCTTCCAGAAATCAGTTTTATTTAATAATAATAAAAAATATTAGTCACATTTTTCATGAATCTGCCTATGATGATCCAAAACTCAACACTAATTAATTTCGAAAAAGTTAATTCCTCACCCTTTTGACGAATCTGCCAATGATTGTAAAAAATCCTAAATTTTTTAATACAGTTTGTCACTTTTTTCTAAAAATCAAATTTTTTATTAGAAAATTATTTCAAATTATCACACATTTTTTTACTAATCTAACAAAGATTTTCCAAAAGCCTAAATTATTTAACACAGAAAAAAATTTAGCTTCTTACGAATCTGCCAATTACTTTCACAGAAAGTTAATTTTCAATAGAAAACTAATTTTGTTATCGCATTTTTCACAAATCTGCCAGTGTCCAAAAATAAACATTATTTATGCAAAATTTTTTTTCAAGAATCTGCCAATGGTTTTTCAAAAATCTAAGGTATTTAATGCAGATGAAACCTTAAAAGTCCTACATTTCTCCCTAATCTGCCAAAGGTTGTCCAAAATTCAAGAGTATTTAATAGAAAAATAAATATACTTCCCACATTTATCACAAATCTGCCAAAAAATTGATTTAATAGAATAATAGTTTTGTTTCCCACACTATTCACGAATCTGACAATTATTTCTCAAAAACATAAATTGTGCGTTGCAAAAAAAATTCCATGCTCATATTTCTCATGAATCTGCAATAATTCTTCAAAAATCCTGAATTATTTAATGCAAAAATAAATTATGAAATGTTTCACTGATCTGCGAATGACTACATTTCCCATGAATCCCGGGATAATCCCCATTAGCATTACACAGGGCCTACAGAAGAGTTCCAGTAAACACAGGGCACTTCCAGTTGTCATGGCAGAGCATCACAGGACAGAACTACATTTCCCATAATGCAGGGCTGCATCTGAACTACCATTAAACATGGCTGCTGGCAAACTTCCGGTTCACCTAATGGAGCATCACCAGACAGGACTACATTTCCCATCATGCAAAGCTTCATTGCCTGTAGCATTAAACATGGCCGACAGGACACTTCTGGTATTCATAGTGGAGGCTCACAGGAATGGACTACATTTCCCAAGAAGCCTTGCTTCTTCCCCAGTACCTGTAAACACAGTAGAAAGGCGGAAGTCCAGGAATTGGGCAGGAACTCTGGAAACCCGTGGACGCCACTACCCAGCGAGCAGGGGCTGACGGGAACATGTGAATCCCATTCCGTGCACAACAGTCATGCCCGTAGTCCTTTCTGGTAAAAATAAAAGTAAACACAGAAAAGATGGCGGGAGCGGAACTTCCGGTATATGCAGATGCTGTTCCCAGCCGCCGGAGCTGAAAGTAAAGGTATAACACGACCCTTTAGGCCTCGGGAGGAAATTGGTTGTCATGGATTTCTGGTCCTCGCCCTCTTCCTCCCTGAAATTTGGGGAATCCCCGCCTCCCTCAACCACGCCCAAATTGTGGGGTCCGACAAGGTAAAAAAAATAGCAGAAGGATGGACAGATGGACAGGCAGGTTGATGTCACACGCTGGTGGGCGGGATCCAGTGTCTGGACGAGGGGTGGGGCCAGGCGTTGGCTATGACATCAGCAGGGCAGAGCCAGGCACATGAGGGCAACCAATGGCTGCTGCAATGGTGGAGGAAGAGGGGCTGGGGCCAAGTGACGTCACATCAGCCCAGACCACGCCCACTCAGGGAAGCTGGAGGATATGACATCATTGCGTGGGGTGGGGGCCCAGCTGGGCAGAGGCAGAGCAGGAGGAGGAAACCCCATGGGGTCCATGGTGAACCTGGGGGCTGGGATAGCAAAGAGGGGGCATTAGTGTGTATGCAAATGAGGGGGTGAGGCATGCAGATGAGAGGGCGGGGCCTGCTTGCTGCTCCCTGGATGCTAATGAGATGCAAATGAGATGCTGTGGGAGTGGTAGACATGCAAATGACCCATTTCAGCAGCAAGGGAGGGGAAGGTTACCCATGCAAATTGCATGCAAATAATTCCCAAAAAGTAAGTGGCTGCTTCTAAACTTGTGCTAATTAGGTCTGTATTCTATGCTGGTGCCCAGCTATGCAAATGAGGGCTTCAATTCATAATTATTGCAAGGCCTGTTTGCATGTTCTGATAGTATGCAAATGAGGGAGTGAGTGCAGCTCTTTAGTTAACATTTTAATTGCCTTATTAGAAGTCTGTCTAGGTAGGTCTGAATAGCCAACTTTGTTTCAGTTATTTGTTTTAAGCTTAACCTTTTAGAACATGTATAGGCGACAGAGTGAGGTTTATCCTGGTTATTAACCATTAATACTTAGTTAATTTAGTTAGAGTTAATGTATAAGGATGGCAAGTAACTTGTGTTTCCTAACCTTTTATAATAGGTTAAGAGCTTTTATAAAACTAGAACTTTGCATTGTCAGGTATAGCTTTAAAAATAATGATTTTAGTTTGAAACTCCTTTTATGGAAACATCAAACAGCTATGTGACTCAGTTTATCTAAATAGCTTACGCTTACCAAATATAGCAAAAGCAAGGACGCATTGGCTTCTGCATCATAAAAAATGAGCATCTCAACTTTTGTTTAGTATATAGAGCTTATGGCTGTGATCTTAAATTTTAGCCCTTTGATTTAACTACAAACATTAAAAGTATAATAAAAGCACAAATATCCTGTAACTTTATAAATTTAAACATTTAAAAACTGCTTTTTAAAAACAATTAAACATCCTGTAATGTGCTTTTGTAATATCAAAAATAAAGCACCCTTTATGTTTTTAAACCCATTTTCACCTGGGTGACTTAAATTTATGATAATTTGCAGTGTTATTAATTGTAACCTTTTAACTAGTTTCAATTTTTAACATGTTTAGCCATAAAACAGTATTAATGTCATCTACATTAAAAGGACATCTGAATTTCACACAGTCTGAATTTGCAGAGCTCAGAGATAAATATTGAGCTGAGGGCTATTACCAATAGACAGCAAAAAAAAAAAAAAAAAAAAAGTTTAAACCATTTTTTTTTAGTTCTATTCTTGTATTAAAACTTAGGTTTATAACAGGAAACACAGATAGAGCTTTTTAACAAGTACATATAATTTTCTTTAGAGAAATAAATGTAACTTTTAAACACTTAAAATGGTATGGTCAAAAATTTTAACTCATATTACCAATTTTAAATTTAGTATTTGTAGATATGAGAGCCCACATCAGTTTATATCTTGCTCCGACACTTCTATGACTTTTCATTGAACCTCTATATCTTTTTACATTAACTTTAGTCTCTTTCTCTGATTTTCTCAGACATCCCTATCTTAGACAAATCTCTCCTTTTCTCTTTTTCTTTTTCTATTTTCTTCTTGTCACTGACTCATAGTCAGAGGTGCTTGGCTGAAGCGAACAAATTATTTATTTACTTAAATCCTGACTGTATATTCTTACTATGGTGCCTTCCCCTGAGCCTCTCTGCACTCTCTGCTCTCTTTACTGTTGGCTCATTTTACTGATTATGTGGGATACACCAGCTTTCTTTTTATGTTATTTTTCATGATTATAATTTTTTAAATCTCTTTTCGACCCTTCTGGACCTGGCTAATAATTTTTCCTGTTCTACTTTTTATTGCCCAGAGAAGTGGAGTTGTCCTGGTAACACCTGAAGCTCCTTCTTATGTCCTCTCTGCTGCTTTGGTGAGTTGTGTTGACCTATAAATCAGCAGCCCCATTTGACCTGTCTACTAGACCATGGTTATCTTATTTTGTCTTCTTTGCTTCAGACTGATTGTACCAAGTCTGCACATAGCCATCACATCTGTTTGCCATTTATGTTGTTATTTTCATATTTTATTTGACATGAAAATCTTTATCAAGTTGTTATCCCCAAAACTCCCTCATACACCACCTCACCACCCTCACCTCCACCCCTGTACATGCATTCTTCTCTGTTGTCCTTCCAGTCACAGTCACTGCCACCTGAGGAAGAGAGGGATGGGCCAGGTGCTGATGCAATCACTAGCTGCTAGGGATACAGAATTCCTCTCCTCTCTGACTGCCCGCCAGATGGCCCAATGCATGTAGGCCATCAGTGACCCACCATGTCTCCTAGATGAGCATGGCTTAGGAGTTCTGTACCAGGAGTCAGGTGCTATTTACCCTGGTGTTCTGAATTACCACCAGCCTGTAACTTCCTGGCCTGGTAGTTGAAGTGGCAAAATTATTCATGTTTTTTACACATGAAAGGAAGGAGCCAGTCCTATAATAATATTTGTCTGAGGTAGCTTCTATAGGTGATAAACAATGGAAAAAATATCACATAAATAAACACCACAGGGCCAAATACAGCGACTTACATACACTGGGTCCTCTCAGATTCAGATGGCTTGACTCCCCCATTTCCACAGGAGGGTCTGTAATGTCAAACTCTGTACATATGAGAGGTGGCCTCCACATTAGAATGACTCAGTTCTAGAACAAGTCTTCACACTAAGATAGCAGATTGATCTATCCCTCCAATGGATCCCTGTCCAGATGAGAATTTGAGGTGTCCCCAAAATTCTCCAGATGTGATTCCTTTAGTGCATCCACTGAGGTGCTATTGACCTGTGTAGAGATTCAACTATGCACTGCTGGACCAGAAAAAAGAATCATTCAATAGTATAAAAGATGGACATAGAACACACAACCTGGCCAGGAGCTCAATCTTTCGGGGTCAAGTTTCATGGGAGATTGTGGTAAATCCAGGATGAGCCCACAAACGTCGTAACTCCTAGGTTTCCTCAACGTCCAATGAAGTTTTTCCCAAGTGCAAAGCTAAAAGGTTTTACTGGGAAGAACCACACAGTCTCATACCTTACTCTATTGGAAGACTAAGGCACCTAGTTACAATAGTGAAGGGCTTTCAAATGGGAAAAGTGAAAGAGAGGCTTGAGACCACTAGTCTCAGTTGATAGGGTTTTCAAGGTTACAGCATTTCATAGAGTACAAAGGTTTTTTTTTTTTTTTCAAGATCATCATGGATAGGCAAGCTTGATTAGCACACCTGCAAAGTTAGAGTTTGTTTGTTTGTTTGTTTTTTCCATTTTCTCCTGAAAATAGCATATGGCCTCTGTACTCTGAAGTAAGAAATTTATCTATTAGAAGAAATTCTGTTCTTTCTAGTTTTACCTTCTTGAAACATTGCTTTCTTCCTGCACTCACTCCTTTCTCCTTAAAACAACGTAGCTAGCTAGCTTGCACAAGCCCCTACACAATCATGTGGAGTGTTTATTCTCTGTCCTAACTATGAGCGAGAGATTTTGGCACAGAAAAGAAGATGTATTATCTGTAGTTTCCCACTGAGGTCAGGTGACCTGAAAGCACTTATTTCCTGGTTGTCACTGGGGCTTTAGACAAGCAGAAAATAGGAGACAGATCTCAAAAAAGAAAATAAGTCTTTTTACAATCTCAAGGCTGGATGATTAGAAGCCGGAAAACAGTCCTGTTCAAGAAGAGAACATTGAATAATGCTGCTATTTTCTCACCTGTACCCTGACAAAGCTGTGCTGGGTCACCACAGTGTTATTAGAGGCAAACTCCCCAGCCCAGTTCTCTCAGAGTATTCAAATTACAATGAAGACAATAATTTTTATTATTATCCATTTCTCAACAATTTCAAGAATAAAACTCCCAATGCATTGGAGCTATTACCCAAGCATCTAACAGGAGAAAGATATATCATCTTCTTTGTGATATGGCTCCTTCCCTTCTCTCATGGTTTTCTGAAGTGACTGTAACTACCAGATAAAATATACACCCAGTTTCCCTGACCTCATCAAAAAGCCAGAGAACAAACATCTTCTTTTGTGCCCTATGCCCTAAAATCTCTCTCAAGTTTTGAATATTCTGGTCACCCTACCCTCTGTTAAATAAATATTTCTCTCTGCATTGTGTAATTACATCTGCATCATCTGTCCATTGTGAGGAGGAAGGAGAGGATGTTCTCACACAGTGCTGGAAGTGAATGGTATTATCTATTTAAAAAAAGGGCTAAGTGATATTGAAATTTGTGTCCTACAGGTGTCTACAAGGTGTGGGTCTTGAGTACAAGCCAGGGCCAAGGAAATCTGAGGTGTGTATAACCCTTGAGGAAGTGCTCTTGTTGCTCAAGCCTAACTAGTCAATCAGCAACACCGGGCCAAGCTGCCAGTCACAAGCATTTTAGGATACTTCCTGTAGCCATACTGCAGGCTTTTATGTATGCTGCAGGCTTGAATATAGAGCAGAACAAGTGCCAGTGGATTGATTGCTGTTCTGTGCATGCTACTGTAATAAATTTTGAGTGGAGCTTGGATGAGTGCAGAAGCCACAACATGGTGAGTGAGGGGATGATGCCATCCTAAGATTGGGAGGATGGGATGGGAATGCCTGGGAGTAGTTGCAGGCCATCCAGGTGGCTTGGTGGGAAACTGGCCACATTCTGATGGGAGATGTTATTCTGTAAATATGTTTCTCGTGCTGGTTATTGAATAAAGCACTGTTGGCCAATAGCAAAGCCAGATAGGTGAAGCTAGGAAACTAGGAGGAAAGAGGAAGTAGTAAGGAGGAGTCAACATGGAAAGCCCGGAGAGGTAGAATGCCAGCTGGTCTGGCCGGTAAGATGAACCACGTGGAAATAGTTAGAATAGTAGAAATGGGTTAATCATTAAGGCAGTGCTAGCCAATAAACAATGATAGTAACTGACCAACAGCATTGTATCAAATTCAGAATCTCTGTATGTTACTGTGAGCTGGCGTGGTGGTTGTTTTTCTTTTGCTTATATATATATTTATTATATTTTTTCTTATTTTACATATTGATCACAGTTTACCCTCCCTCCCACCACGCTTCCCAATTCCCCTCCAATCCCATTCCTGTCCCCACTCCACAGGGAGGGTGTTGCCTTCCAGGAGTAGTCAAAAATCTGTCAAGTCATTTGGAGTAGGGACTAGGCCCTCCTTCCTGCTTCTAGGCTAAGTTAGTATTCCTCCATTTGAAATGTTCTCCCAAGTTCATTTTGTGCACCAGGGACACATCCTGTTTCAGGAAGACAATTTTTTTTCTAAGCATCGCATTGGAGCATGACATGAAAGTTTCTCTGTTGAGCAGGGTAGTCCCAATCCAATATAGATGTACATAACTCTGCCTCCTGAGAGTGATATTATAGGCTTGGGACAATGAAATTGTCCATAAATGGCACTCTTGTATTGGATTGCACTCCACTACTAAACTGTGATGTGGAAGAGTAGAATTTTTCATATAAAAGACTTACCAATGTGTAGGAGATAGTGAGACCCACAAAATAAGATTTAGCTGAGAGAGTGCTGCTTGTAAAGTAATCCAAAGATGAGTAGTGTGCTATACTAAAATACACATTTGATTTCAAGGATTGTCCAGGATAGTTGGCTCCAATCCATGACAAAGGAGAAACTCCTGATTCACAAAGAGCACCCAGGCCCATCTTTTTATCACAAAACAAGGCTTTTAGAAGCTGCTCAGGGGACATTGAATGGTCACAGTGAATATTATGGCCTGGTATGCCAGAAAGAGCCACTTTTCTATAGAAAATCAGAGCCCTGCCAGATGGGCAAGATAAATACAAGTTACAACTGTTTGAAAGGGTAAACGTTGTTGTTGTGAGGGTTGGACTAAGCAAGCATGACTTTCAGTTTAGGCCCTCAATCATGGGGATGGAACATATCTCCTTCTCAAAACTTGATTGGCAGGAAGAGTAATAGCCTGGGGGCTTTGCCATAGGATCTTTCCATCAGGCCCTGAGATATGCAGAATAAAATAGGGCTCCTTCAAAATAAGAAAATGCATATGAGAGAATGCAATTGTCTGGCCAGGACCTTTGTTTAGGTGTTATTTCAGACCCTGAGAACACAACTCTTCCCAACTCATGGGGCTGTGGTTTTTGCTACAATGGTCACTGTTGGTTTATTCAGTACTGTTCTTAAGATTCTATGTATTCCCCTTGTGCTGAATTTCTTACATAGCCTTTGCCTTAGTTGGTCCCATTGAATGGTTACGACTGCTGACATCCTATAAGTCTGCCATTTCCTTCCATTTCCCCCTGAAAGTATTGAAGAGGAGGCAATTTTTCATAAGAAGTTTAGGTAGTATAAGGCATAGGTTGAGCAAGAACTCTCTGCCTCAGGTTTTTATCTTTTATTTGTTTTGCCTTTCCCATCTTCCTAATCTTCTGGCACATCTGAGTCAGGATCTGTCGTTAAAGTGTGACATGTGTCACTGGTATACTATGAAATAATTATGGTACTGTCTTTTCTGTTGGAGTCTTTCATTGTCTTCCTGGCCTGACTTGCAATTTCCTGACCCTATTTAAATTATTCAAAGTGTCAGCTTGGATGTGACCCTGGAAGAACTTAAAAATAAAAGCATTTGTGAAATGCAAAATATATTTTATGAGCCATACAGTGAAGATGAATGCCTTTATTCCCAAATCTGCAGGCAGATTTCTGTGAGTTTGAGACTAGTGTGCTCTACAGATCTAGCCCCAAACCTAAAAACTCTGTCACCAAAAAAAAAAAAAAAAAAAAAATAGAAAAAGAAAAAAAAATCTGTTGTAGGCTCTCTCCTCTTTGAACATTAGGGAGTGATTTTTGCATGTTATCCTTACAGAGATTTTTCTTTTCTTTAGTTACCTCTTTAGTCTATGAAATTATTCTCATTTGAAAGTCAAAATCTAGGACAGTTTTACTCCCAGAATTTTAGATTTAAGTTTCTGAGAAATACTTTCTCATTGACAAAGGTTGCTTTGACCCTAGTATTTTGCTTTCCAGGGCAATGTCCTTTCGGTCCTCTTAAATACTCCTTGTGAAATTAAGTGAATGTATGCCCTCAGAAGGTAGGTTTTTGTTGTTGTTGTGTATTTTTTTTGAAAAAGCAGCTTAAACACCTAATTTGAGAATACCAATTATTTTTAAGGACATATTTAATAAGCAGAACTCATTAATCTGTAACACTGCACATTGATTTAAAATATAATCAACCTCTACCTCACAAAAGATCTCAATGACAACAAGATAAAAATGTATTACCCAGTGTTTTAAAATTGTCCATGAGTCATGAACTTGAGTGTCCATTGCACTTACAGCAAAAAAAAAAAAAAAAAAAAAAAAAGATTTGCATGTGGAGCATTGGTGCATTGGTGCTGCCTTCAGAGCAGAGTAGAAAGCATAGTTTATTGCATGCACTACAAGAGTAAACTGGGTAGGATATCACCTGCTGTGTGTGTCACCATAATAAAATAGGCCATGATTACTGCAATGTGATCCTTTGAATGAGATTCCACCTATAATATCATAGGGAATGGCACTAGTAGAAGTTGGAGCAATGTTTAAATGACTTTGGCATTTTGTGAAGAAAATTGTCACTGGTGATGGGTTTTTGGGTTCCCTATGTTTTGGATATGTGCAAGTATATATGATGTCTTACTGTGGTCTGCCTATCAAGATGTAGCCAGCACCATATTCTTCTTCAAATCATGCTCCCTGCTATGATGAAAGTGGACTGAAATTCTGAAACCCTGAGCCAATCCAATTAAGTCTTTTCTTTATAAAATTTCTGGGGTATCTCTTCTTTGCTAGCAGAGTGGTGAGTATCCCATCCCTTCTTGTCACTGGGGAGACTAGGGTTAGAATACCTGACATGGAGAGTATTGTAGTTTATAGCTTTAGAGCCTATTTCTTTCAAGTACTCAAGTACACAGCAGACCAGCTGAATCATCCACACCCATAAACCAGACAACTACCAAGTTCTTCAAATTTCCATTGCTAGGCAGTCATTGTTGCAGTAGCTGATATAGACCTCTTGCAACATTCCAAAACATTCTCTTTCTAAAAACAAAGGGAGATCCATTCTACCAGTCCTGTTTGAGCAGAGAATATTGAATAATGTAGCTGTTTGTCCATTTGCCCACTGTGGTGGCTGTGCTGGCTCATCATAGTTCCCATAAATGCACTTTCCTGAGCCTCACTCTCTCTGACTATTGAGATTACCTTGGAGATGACACTTTGTATTATTATTCATTTCTCAAGAATTTGACACAAATTTCAGGAATAACCCCAATGCAATGGGCTTATCACACAGGTATCGGTCAAAAGAAAGATATATCATCTTGTTTGTGATAAGGCGCATACTTTCTGTCATGGTTGTCCAAGAGGCCTGTGACAACCAGGAAAATAGTTACCTCAGGTCTGCTTACCTCAGCAAGAAGGCACAGAACAAACTTCTCTTATACCCCACAAATTTTTTAATATTCTGAGAACCCTTCCATCTGTTGAATAAGAGAATAATTTCATTCTACATTGTATAATAGCATGTGCAAGATCTGCACATTGTGTGGAAATGGAAGGAGATTATGAATTTGTGCACTACAGGAAGATAGCTGGGTCATCCTTTGAAGATAGAATAAGCAACATATAAATTTGTGTCTCGCCAGAGAGTGGTGGCTCTCATGTTTATTCCCAGCACTCTGAGGCAGAGGACTGTGAGTTTGCGGACTGCATTTTCTATAGAGTGGATTCCAGGACAGCAGAAGTCACACAAGGAAAGCTTGTCTCAAAAAAAAAAAAAAACAAAATAAATAAACAAACATAAATTAATGAGAAAAACCTTCTAAACAATAACAAGAAGATTATTAATAATACTAAGGGAATGACCAGGCTGGTTTACAAAGAGAGTTCCAAGACAGCAGGTGCCACACAGGGAATCCCTGTCTCACAAAACAAAAACAAAAAAAATTGAAATTACTCTCTATGTTTATCTCTGAAATATATAGCTCTAAAGTAGAAGCCAGGGCCAGGGGGACTGTGCTGTGTCTTTAAGCACAATTTAACCCTTGAAACACTTGTCACTCAAGTCTAACTAGTCCATGAGGTACACTGGGCCAACCCACCAGTCTCAGGTCTTGGAAGAAATTTCCTGGATCCATGCTGAATGCTTGGGATTATATTAGAACAGGTGCCAGAGGATTGATTGCTGCTCTGTGATTGCTGCTATGGGGTATTGTGAGGGGGGTGTGGGTGAGCACTGAAGCTGCAGCATAGTGAGTGAGGGGATGGGGAGGACAGGATGGGGAGTCATGTTAGACAGTGTGGCACACCCTCCCAGAGGCTGGGTAGGAACCTGCTTCCACATCAGTGCTCTATGAGGCCCATTGTGGTAATAGCAGCTCCCCCAACCAGTGTGTGGCCTATGTAGACTTGAATCTCTGGGCTGCATCTGAGGAATGGGATTTGAATCAGGGATCTTTGTGTAGAAACATGGTTATAGTCAGGACCATCACACTTTTGGTGCACAGAAATGGCACATTACCAAACAAGGACTGGTTCAGTTTTTCCATTGCCTTCTAGAAATTCTGCCCATCACATCTAACATTTAGAGGTCAGATCCATGAGGAGTTAGTTTTTTATTTCTTGCCTTCAAAATATCTTTTCATTAGAAAAAAATAATTTAAATGGTCTTATTTTACATATTGATCCCAGTTCCCTTTTCCTGCCATCCTCCCATTCCCACCAGCAACCTCCCCATCCCATCCACTTATATTCCTCAGAGAGGCTGAGTCATTGCCTATCTTAATGGATGCAGACTCCACTCATTCAAACACAAAGAAAATCAAAGGAAATGGATGGGTGCATGAACATGACCATGTTACATTGCAGCATTTCAACTATACATACTAGCTGAGTTTAACTTAGGTTCCATCACTGTGACTGCTGCTAAAATCCCTCATTACCCAGCCAATCCAAAGACTCCCTTGCGGCTATACACTAAAATTGACTATTATATTCTGTAGCATGTATTTTTCTGCCAGCCTGCCAGCCTGTCAGTCTGGGCCCACAGCCGCAGCAGCCCCAAGTAACACTCTAGGACTCTGTATTTAATACAATTCTGTTGGCCAGTTACCATTATTGTTTATGGGCCAGCTGTGTCTTAATTATTAATCCATTTCTACTTATCTAAGTATTTCCATGTGGTGGTCTTATCAGGGAGCCACGGCAGGTGTCTTCCTTCCTCCTTGATCTACATCTTGACTCCTCCCTACTACTTCCTCTTTCCTCCTTGTCTCCTAGCCCTGCCTATCTTGCTATCTCATTGGCCACAGTGCTTTATTAACCAGTATGAGAAACATATATACAGAACAACAGCTCCCATAATCTCCTCTTTTCTGTCTAAAGTAAAAGAAGGGGTTTAACATCTCCCATCATCTTCTCTTTTCTGTCTAAAGTCAAAGAAGGGGTTTAACCTTAACATAGCAAAATATACCGTACAACAGTTATTAAATAAGAATCACAGTTAACAATATTTAGTCCATTAACATTTTGTAAGACTTTAAGAAAATATCATCTATCCTATCTTTGTGAGTCTAAAGTCCTATATGTAACTTATCTTTAATCCTAACTAAGGAAAACTATAACCATAACTACCTGTCTTCAACTCCATCAAAGACCACAGAAGGATAATATATAAACTCTAGGAATGACAGAGACAATTCATAGCCTGGTCAGTCACCCGAAGTTCTTCTGTAAAGTTCCATCTTCAGCCCATAGGCCATAGTGTGTGTCCAGACTCCTCAACATGGCAGGGTACTTTCTCTCTGTGTCCTGTAGACTGTCTGGCTGTCTGGCAGCCTCTTCCATGAAGCAGGAATCCTGTAGCAATGTCCATCTTGCATCAGCAGTCATCTTTTTGTGGGTCCTGCATGTCCAGTTTCTACAACATAAAGTCAAACAGTCCAGAAGAGAAGTACCTAGCCCAAATGGCTAGTCTTGCCATATTAGAAGCAAACTCCATAATGTGTTTCTTCGATGTCCATCTTCCTTTCTTCTGTAGGTGGTGTACCAGGAGCAGTTGTGCCTCATTGTCAAGAAAAACCCTAAACCATTTTAAATGCCATATTCTGTAGGTCTTTGAAAGGTTTGAAGAATGCCTATCGATCTCAAATACATCTCTGTATATCTAGAAATACAAACTAACTTATCTCCCATAGGTAACTCTCTATAATCTGTACTAAATTATACATTACATTTTCCAATGAGCTATATAAACACAATACCTAAACAAGAGGAGAAATATACATATCACAAAATTGACCTTAAATTGTATCAATAAATGAAAATCCATCCCAAAGCAAAGTATTCATATCTATACCATAATTCCCTTTTTACCTTTAAAAAGATTGCTTGTTGTTATAGCCATTTATAATCAAGCCTATTTAAATGAAAACAAACATTTATAAACAATATTTGGGAATTTGGGCGTCGTTCTTTCCAAACTACTTCCTACTGGTAGAGGGCGCTGTCATGGGGGTCCAAAGAAGACCCAGAAATCTTGGCTGCAGTGGTCTGTAAGGTTTCAATGTCCCATTGACGTTGCTTCAGGGGGTCTTGCTTGATCAAACCACATAAGTCTGGAAAGAATCCATAGCTTTTCATTTTCTGTGGAAACAAAAATAGAAATCCTTTTCCCCAGTAACTTGTCCTTAGGCTTTAATTTTGGAGTCAAAGCATTTTTAAAATATATAAGTTGAATTAATTTAGCAGCATTTCTTTTATCAGTAGTTATTTTCTCAGCAATCAAATAGTTTAAAGACAACAGAAGTGCGTATAGTATCCAAAATCTCTCTGTGTTTTCCATCTTTACGTGGCTTTTTTATTACTCTATTTATTCTACTTCTATTTTTACATATTTTGAGACAGGGTTTCTCTGTGTAACTTTTATCTGTCCTGGAATTCAGTGCATATCAGGTTTGCTTGGAAATCACAGAGATCTGCTTGCATCTGTCTGCCCAGTGCTGGGATTAATGGCGCGAGACACTACACCCATCCATTCTACTTTCTTTTTTCTTTTTTAAACCATTGTACCCTGTTTCTTTTTCTCTGCCAAGCCAGTGTATTTTTTAAAACACAGTGTAAACCTTCATTGCAGCTCTTGTACACACCAATGAATTGTTAGCAGAGCTCTTTAAAAGCAAGGCGGCTTTTTTGCCGCTTATGCTAATTGGAAACCTCCCTTAAAGGAGCCGTGCAACACTCTGTCTACAACAAAACAAATCCAACCAAGAAAATGCTGCTACTAAGAAGTCTTGCTAGTCTCTGTTCCTTTGTTTCTAAAACATTTCTTAAGCTCTTATTAATTTTAAGTGAAAGTTCTTATAGCCACGTTGGGCGCCATCTGTAGTGTGTATGTTTTCCAGCCAGCTCGCCCGCCGCCGCTGGTCTGGCGTGCCGGCCCCCAATAACACGCAGGAGACTCTTTATTTGATATAATCCTGTTGGCCAGTTACCATTACTGTTTATAGGCTAGCTCTGTCTTAATTATTAACCCATTTCTACTTATCTAAGTATTTCCACGTGGTCGTCTTATCGGGGAGCCGCAGCCGGTGTCTCCCTTCCTCTCCAGGCTACATCTCGACTCCTACCTACTACTTCCTCTTCCTCCTCCTAGTCTCCTAGCCCCGCCTATCTAGTTTTCTATTGGACACAGTGCTTTATTAACCAGTATGAGAAACATATATACAGAATAACATCTCCCATCAACCTTTCATTATTTAGTTATTGATGATATCAATTTGGTACCTCACTTGGGTTGAATTGTGAGATATTATTTCATTATTCATTATTTTTACAGTTAAAACCTATGATTAAATAACCATTTATCTCTTGAGTTTTGCCCAATTTTCTAGGATCTAAGTATAAAACACCAACCAATTATTTAATTTTTTAATCATTTAATTATTAAAATATATTATTATTTAATAAGTCATCACTGGAGTTGTAACCACTTTTCCTTGACAATGTGGCATCATCTAATTACATGATTCTTTATGCATATAATTGATCACTCCATCAACCATGATACCTCAACTTTGGTGCCACCTACTTATTTATTTAAGTAATTATTTATTATTAAGGCCTCCTACTTATTTATTTATTTACTTACTTACTTATTCATTTATTTTTAGTTTCTTAAATCACTCAGTATTTAGGAATAGTTCAGTCTGGTTCGAGCATGGGGGAGTATGCAACACTATCTAATTGTTCAATTATTATATACATATACATTAAACCTTTAAATAGATGATATCATCCTTCATGACCAGAGATGGGCAGTCTCTCTGGGAGTTAATTGTGTGATATTTAGTTATCTTAGTATTACTTCATTGACAATCACTGAAGTTTGTTGACATCTTATGTGAGTTAAGTATGCAGGACCATCCAATTATTTATTTGTTGATTACTTAAAAGATGATGGTGTCATCGATTAGGGGTTTGGTTGCTGTGCAGTGGATACAGCAGATGCCCGTTGCCAGAAGCAGCACCCAAAGCACGTGGGACACTGGGAGATCTTGTTTTCACATCTTATATATTCATATATTTTAATAAATAATTGATTAAATAATTACAAAACTGGACGGGTTCACATCATCCATTCTCAGGAGGATTCATCAGACCTGACCATGGAGGACACAGTCATCATTGATTTTAAGAATTCAATACTTTAATAATCTGATGGTCAGAGAATGTTATCTAATGATTATTTTTGTCATTTAATTGATCGTTACATCAGCCATTATACCCGAGTTTGGTGCACACATGTTCCCCTCCTGGCTCTTTATTCCTATAAAGTTCTCTTCACAAGTTTCTCTCCAAAAATTCTCTCTGGAAATATTCTCAATAAAAGCTCTCAATGTTCTCATCAGAAGTTCATTTTGAGTCTATGAATTTTCCATTGTATGCACTAACACAAACACAAGTATGAATTCCCTGGCAGTATAAAATGATACCTGACATGCATGGCTCTCAGATTCAGGACAACAGATAAGGTTATGAAAAATTGGGAATATCTCCTATCTCAGAGGAGAACTGACTTGTCATAAATCTAAGGTTTTTAATACCTAAGTACAGATATTTTCTTTTTAGGGGAAGAAAGACACTAATTCCTCAGTACAGAGATTTATTTCTTAGGAGAAGAAAATCACTAACAATAGACTTTGTACAGCTTTGCACACACTGTATTTTGTGGTATTATATATCTTAGATATTTTGTATATGGTAGTGTTGCCAACTGACAAACCAATGTTCATGGATTTATTTCCATGGCATAATTAGTTAAACTCTTACCTATAATAATAAAGACTTTCCTGACACTAGTTTTAGATAATAAAATATCCAAAGATAAAACTGAATTTAATTCATCCCTTCTTGTCGGTCCAGTGATACAGCCAAAGAAAATTCCACTGAATGTAAAGAAACAATTATGATCTCATCTCAAATTCACAATCTACTAATCCCATCCATGCTAAATTTACCCCAGCATGCATGACTCCATATTACAATCTCATTTTCTTTTTCCTAAAGAAAAACCCTATAAGTCGATTGTAAATGTTTTCATTTCTCCTACTCCATAGATACATGCTATATCTGCAACATACAATTGCAGGCATCACCATAACATTCGAGGAGATTGACAAGCCCTTGAGTCTCATGCAGATACTGCAGCTATCATGTTATGAGAAGATAGCACCACTGTTGTGCCTATGACTGTCGCAAAGGATTGGCACTCAAATGAAAATATGTTATATTTGTCTCAAGTTTAAGGGGAGCTTGAACACATGGACAAGTTAGAAGTAATGAATAAAAAATATAACTGAACAATTCACCAAGTACACATACTCAGACTTGTACAGAGAGACAAACATAGACATCCACACTTACAAACATACGATCACTGACATACACATCCCCCAAACACATGTGACACAGATGGTCACATAGATTCTAAACCACAGGAAACAAAAGCCAATAGTTTTCTCTTAATAGCCCCAAAGCAAGCATCTACATCCTAAGAAATGCCTCTACAGAAGAAACCTCATTATTATTTAGATTCTTGTTGATATCTTTGGGAAATTCACACGTTTATTATCTAGTGCCATTTTATTCTCCCTCAGTGCCAAGCAGAACCCAGGGAGGTACTTTGTGGCTGTCAACTGGTATACAGGATGTCCTCATTCTGGGAGTTCACACAATGAGGTAGCTATGTATTTCCACTGTCAGAACAACCATTTCCACATGGTTTTCAGACAAAGGACGTATCTGCTTAAAAACATGTACAGTTTCTTATATAGGCAAAAATAAATTGTACTCATCAGTAATACCTAGTTTATAACCTGTGTTTTTTGGAGAGGAGTTGTAAAAGCAGTACTTTATCATTTCATAAAACAAATCTCTATGATGTTTTATGTACATTATAAACATTGTTTTTCCTCTTGTATAAACATAGAATGTGAGCTCCTTTGAAATTCCATGGTGTTTCTGAAGCCAACACCTATGATAGAAAACAATTATGACACATGTTAACAATTATTTCATTTGTGGTCAATACGGCATGTTCTCAAAAAAGGCTGCTTTGCTTTGGAAAAATGATTTCTGTATGGTATCTCATCTTTGACCATGTCTAGGTGACTGCTATTAATTGCTCATCTGGGGATAGATAAGTGGAAATAAACCAGCTCACATGCATGGTTCTCTCGTGGTTTTTTATTCTTCAAGAAAAGATCTTCCCAAAAGTTCCTTCTCTAAAGCTCTCTTTAAGGTTCTGCCTCAAAAGTTCTCTCTAATAATGTTCCCCCATAAGTTCTAATAGCGCTCAGGCTCAAGAATCCTTTGGTCAACAACGTAATTAGATATTTTATAATTATGTAATTAAATAATTTGGTGGTGTCTCTTACTTGACTCCCACACGAGTGGGTCAAATTCCAGTGATCATTAATTATTTAATCATGGGTTTAAATGACAAAATGAGTAAATAAATAATGAGATGACACCGTGCAATTAATACCAAAAAAATGGATCCACACTCCATTGTTCCTCGAGTAGGTCATAGATTTGTGTAATTACATAATCAGATAGTGAGATGATGTGGCATCCTTGACACTCAAAAGGTGACTCCAAACTTCAGTGATCACAGACTGCGAAATGAATGACATAAATAATAAAATGATTAAATAATTGTATGGTTTCACACCATCAATTCCAGGAATGACATGCCTGACATGACACATGAAGGACGCCAACATTAGCAACTTTAAATATTCAATAAATTAATAATGAGATGATCAGATGATCTTGCCTAATGAACTCTGTTCACCTTATGTCATCGTGTGTCACCAGTATCTGCAGTCCTCACAAGGCAGCTTCAGAAGCTGTTACCCTTTCAGTGGTGGCTCCATCCCCTCCTCCCTACTTCCTTCCTGTGAGGACAGAAAATTTCAGAGGATTCCAGAGAATTCCAGGGAACTCCAGATAATTCCGGATAATTCCAGAAAATTCCAGATAATTCCAGATAATTCCAGAACATTCCAGAGAATTCCAGAGAACACCAGAGAAATCCAGAGAACACCAGAGAAATCTAGAGCATTCCAGAAAGTTCCAGAGGATTCCAGAGAATTCCAGAGAATTCCAGAAGTTTCCTGAGAATTCCAGAGGTTTCCAGAGAATACCAGAGAATTCCAGAAAACTCCAGAAAATTCCAGAGAATTTCAGTAAATTCCAGATAATTACACAGAATTACAGCGGACAGAGGGTGTCATGAGGAATCACTCCATCCCCTCCTCACATCCTTTCTTCTTGTAAGAATAGAAAATTCCAGAGAATTACAGAAAATTCCAGAGAATTCCAGAAAATTCCAGAAATCTCCAGGACTTACTCTATTCCCTCCTCATTTCCTTCCTTCCTGTGAGGACAGAAATTTCCACCAAATTCCAGAAAATATCAAAAGGTTCTAGAGAATTCCAGAAAGATCCAGAAAATTCCAAAAATTTCCAGAACATTCCAGAAATTTCCAGAATATTCCAGAAATTTCCAGAGAATTCCAGAGGACACAGATTGTAGAGAGGACTCACTCCATCTACTCCTCACTCACTTCCTTTGGTGAGGACAGAAAATTCCAGAGAATTCCAGAAATGAATATATAAATATGAATATAAATAAGAATATATACATGAATATAAATGCAAACATACATTTATATATATAAATATATGTATGAATATATATGTAAATATATACAAGGATATATGTATGAATAAATATATGAATATGTATGCATATGAATAAATACATGAATTATATGAAATATATATGAATTAATACATTAATTTATGAAGATACATAAACAAATGTATAAATAATTATGTGAGTGTGTTCTCAATATAAATGAATATAAATATGAATATGCAATATGATTATACACATGAATATGCATCCATGAATATTAATATGATAATATGCATGAATAGACATATATACGAATATGTGTGTATATATTCATGAGCAATGCATGAATATATATGAATATGTATGTGAATATATGAATGAATGTAAATATGAATATATATGAATACAAACATGAATACATATACATGAATATAAATAAGAATATAATGAATATACACATGAATATATGAATATTCATGAATATGCATGTGAATGTATGTATACATAAATACATGAATTTCGTATATGGATTATACAAGAATAATATGAATATACATGAATATATATAAATATAAAATTATATGTGAATATATACATGAATAAATACATAAATACATACACAAATGCGCACATGAATATATAATGAATATATATATGTGCATCAGGCTGTTCCATGGACACCACTATCGTCCTGAAATTAATTTATTATTAATTTTTAATTACTTTGCCATTTCTCAGATATTAAAGGTTTAACTCTCTTCATTTGGTGCAGTTTGAACAGAGATTCATAGTAAATATTTAGGGTCCAAAATAATATCTCAGCAGGAAAACAATAATCATGTAAGTACATCCCATTTTATCATGGACATAACAAAAATAACAGCGATGCCTCGGTATATAGAAAAAATTATTCATTTTTTCATTTTCTCAAACGACGGAGACTTATAGCAACTTTCATTTTGCAAAAATGTATTCATTCATTTTATTTTCCAAACGAGGGGATTTCTAGCAACATTTTTTGTCAACAATTTATTTATTTATTTATAGGAGGAAAATTAATAGTAACTTTTTTGTTCTTAGGCAAATATGTATTTATTTATTCTAAATGAGGAAAATTTTCAGCAACATTATTTTGTTGGAAAATTTATTTATTTTTTCAAACGAGGGAAATTTGTAGCAACTTTTTTTTGGCAATGATTCATATATTTATTTTGCTCAAACGAGGGAGATTTCTAGCATCATGTTTTGTTTTTCAAATATTTTATTTATTCATTTATTTATTTCAAACAAGGGAAATTTTTGGTAAATGTGTATTTATTTATCTCTATTTATTTTTTCAAATGAGGGATATTACTAACAACATCTTATCTTTTGCAAAAATTTATTTATTTATTTTTAAACAAGACAAATTTCTATCAACATCTTTCTGCAAAAATTTATTTTTTTCAAATGAGGGAAATTTCTAGCAACATTTATTTTTTTGGTAAATTTTATTTATTTATTTAATTTCCTCAAACTAGTGAAATTTCTAGTTTCCATTTCTGTTGTGGTCCCCCTTAAAATAAATTATCTTGATATAATTGGGTCAATCACAATTTTGGGACAGCTCTTCCAAGCTGGTTAAAAAACACATGAAAAATTATCAGTGTCATAATTTATCAAAATCTTGCAGCCATCTTATTCTGTAATATAAAATATCTGTATTTGGAGGTAAAAATATGATTATTATTTTCCCACTGCTCTTCCATCTCCATCACTTAATGCATAAATATGATGACACATTAATTTATACTGATTTAATTATTATTTTCCAGTTTCTTATACCAGTAAATATTCTTTCAACCATTATGTACATATGTAATGTACATTCTGAAACATCCTATCCTTTACTTTTGTACCTACTACACATTTTCCATTTCTAATATTATTTCTATATATCTCTTTTTTGTGCCCTTTTTCTTTGTCTTTGTTCAAATTTTACTATTTTTTCTCAATTTCATTTTTTTATATTTTAGAACTGTCCATCAAAGAGCATAATGTGGATTATATGAAGTATGCCATACATAGTTACTTCAAGCTAACTGTATCTCGGTTATTAACATATGGTTTTTGAGAACCTGTAGCATGGTGTAAATATTAGGAATATATATTATTTTTGCATATATATATATATTAATTAGGCTTATATATATTTTTTAAGGAACATTATATTTTTTTTAATTAGGCCAGAAGACGGGTGTGGTCAGGTGCAAGGTGAGCGTGGGGTCACTGGGCCAGGCATGACCTGGGGTGAGGGACACTGAAGCCCTGACCAGGCCCTTGGCAACATTGAGCATGCCCATCAGTCTTGCACCACAACTAATCCCTAGCCCCGCCTACTTCCTCAAGCCTCGCCGACTCAATCAGGCCCTGCCCGCCCTGGGTCCCACCCTCCCCTGCCCGCATTTGCCCCCGCAGCTATTGGAAACAGAAAACAACTTACCTTATATCATTGGCTGCACACTGTAACCTGACCAAGGTGTTTTTGTGTTGGATACTCTATCCCCTAAGACTAAATATCTGAAAGTATCTTCTACATGGTGAAGTTTTCACTGTTTACCTCTCATCAGTAGACTGAACCAGAGAAAAGGAGTTTGGGGGGGGGTTGAGATTTCCAGTTTATGACCCTTACCCATAAGGAATACAAAACCAGCCTGTGCATGATTATAAAGTTGGTGCCTACCAGAAACCTTGTAGGGTTCTGGGAATGTAGCTCAGGACCAGAAACTTTTTTAACAGGTCTCAGTTGCTGAATTACCTCTGCAGCACAGCTCAAGAAATGCCTAAAAAAAAAAAAAGGAAAGATAGGAGGCCGGCAGATGAAAAGGATGAAAGATGGCAATAAAGGAGTTAATAGTGTAATAGTGTGGCAGATATTTAACCACAATATCTGCCTGGTGCTGAGACCCTGAGGATAGGTGAGAGATGCTGTGCAGGGTATGTGTTTTCCAGAATTGAGCTGAGCTGTTGGTGCTGCTGAGAAAGCTTCAGCAAAACCATGGTATTTCCCCAGGTGGCCTTGTGTAACACACGATATGGTGGCTGGAAAAGTCTCCATATGAAGCCAGAAATATCCCAGGATGTAGAATCCCAGCAGAGATTCCCCTTGATCCCACCAGAAAAGGCAGACCAAGTACCCAGGAGACTGATTTTTCTATGCCCCAGCAATGCAAGACACCCAGCCTAGGTGACCAGGACCCTGATCCTCGCAGGCTCCCCTGGGTCAAACATATTGCAGGAGATGCACTTATGTCCTGTGGAGCTAGCACAGGTAGCCTGTCCCTGGGATGCCTGTAGCCATGTCCAGATGTGATATGTTAGAAGGAAACAAACCATTCTATTTGACAGCAATAGTGCACTGAGGGTGCCAACTACCAAGATCATGTGTAGAGTCCCTCAGTACTTTCCAAAGCAACAAAACCCTGAACAATCTTGTATTATGCTCCAAAATAGCCACCAACCACTTTGCCAAAACAGGGTATAGATGGGTCCTAGATATGAAGCAAGGGATGAATTCCAAAAGATGCAGATGATGCAAAGTTGAGTGGCAAAATGTGACTCACTGACAACATGGGTTCTCCACTGCACTGCCTTGGGATACTCTTCTTTGGAACATGCCAGTTCAGTGAATGACACTTGTGAGGGCACAGGAAGGCCTGCAAGCCTGCAGCAGACACTTAGAAGTCTACAGGCAACTTATGCCAATCTGGACCATGATGAATGAGAATAGTACTAAACTCAGGGGCCTGGGGACCAGGGGCTGAGTGTTGTCCACACTGCTAAGCCAGGGTATTTAGAAGGTGACCTCCCACTTCATTCAGAGATCTAACAGCTATCACCTTGACTCCAGAGACCCAGGTGACTACCCCAGCTACCAGGACGGCCTTGTCAATGCTGGAATCCTCGACTCTGGGTCCAACCAAACATTCCATTCAAAGCAACCAGCCAAGAAAGGTCCTCCCAAGATGATCGAGGGCTGCTAAGGCTACAGGACTGTGGTGTCCCAAAGCACAGGGCACAAAGGAATGGGGCATAAAACAGAGGGGTTTGGTTCACACGATGAAGCCTAGAACTAACTTTCTACATGGCAGGCTAGTCTGCACTGGACCCAGATGCAAAGGGCAGGGAAATGTGTGCACTTGGGATAGATCCAGCTTTTCAGGACAGTTGTCCCATGGGTCTCATATTCTGTGAATAAAGAAGTAAGGCTTTAGGAAAACTTGGCCTTCATCCATATAGTGCCCCTCCATTTTGGGTTCAGTCAGATGCTGCCCCATGTTATTTGCAGCAGTGGCCACTGTGGGTCCTGGGATATTGGATATCCATGATTTGGGGTTAACAGATCCTGGAAAGTTTAAACATTTCAACTCAATTGCCTCCTTTCATACAAGGCCCTGGGCCTGTGCCCATATCCTAACCATCTAAATAGGTATTACAATATAACCAATCTGAGCTATCTCCAGCTGTATCATATGTGGAACAAAAATAGTTCCCCATGACAGATATAGGGGTTCAACTTTCAAGTTACATACTAGAGAACCAAAATATTCAAGGCACTAGATCTTAGTTCTGCTTAGGTGAAATGGCAGCCCTGCTTCCTGATATTCTCAACAGAAAGAGGCTCTCAGATTCCATCTCCTCCTCCTTATATTCCTTTCTCCACTTATCCATATCACACCTATAAACACATCACTAGATCTTGGATTATAGCCATAAGGTCAAAGGTGCAGAGATCACATTTGTGAGGGCTATTTCTGGATCATTATCTTAGAGTCAGTTTGGCCTTGAACTAACAGAGATGCTTCTTAATCTTGAGATCTGGGACTAAATGTACCCTTCATAATCTTGAGATCTGGGACTAAAGGTATGTTCCGCCATCACATAGAAGTTGAAGAAAAAAGTATGTATGTTTCACAATTTTGATTTCCAGTGGCTTTCATAAGTTACAAACCATATATCAACCACCACAATATTTCTCATATCAAAATCCCTCCCCCTTCTGTCTATAGCAGGCCACACTCAAGAAATTCCTATTTCTCAACAGTCCTCAATTTCCCCTCAGATATAGAAATTTCCATATCAAATGTGCATGTGCAACTACCTGTAGCCAGGTCTATCTTGCAGGGGATGCATAGATCTCTGAAGAGTTTCAAGTGAACAAAAGTAAGGCATAAAACACATTGAGGGAAAAAAGCAATACCAGCTCATCTTACCAGGAGGCCTACAGCACGTACACACTCCCATTATCCTCAGTCTTCTGACCAAATTCCTGTATCCTCACAAGAAACCCACAAGGTCACTTCAAATTTCCCTTGAGCACCCCAGACAAATTGAACAGCAACAAGTGTGCATAGACAGAAATGGACATCATGCACAAATACTATCCCACATAATATCAACTAAATTGTATAATCTCACTTTGTTTAAGCATATATCTATCTGGCTTCCTAAAGATCTGCTTCCTCCTTTGTCTGTATCTCCCTTTATTCCTGGCTTCTACTCATGTGCCATTCCTGTGAATGAGAGCATAGGGTGACTCACAGGCATGCCTCTAAGAAACCCTAAGTCTACAGGAAACTAATACAAATATAGACCATAGAGGAGGAGCCTCAGGACCAAACTCATAGACTTTTGCACCAGAGATGACTGTTGAAATCTATGTACCCCACCATGCCATTCTGAAGGTCAACCCACACCTCCAGAGATATAGCAAAAATGAGCAGTATTGACACAATGAAATAAAGTCCATATGGAGATTCTTCTAAGCCCCTCATCCTATTCTGAATTATGCTGGTGCTGATAGGAGTAGACATGTCTCACTGTCATGAAAAGTCTAAGGTTATTAAACAGCTTGAACGCCATATTCTGGAGGTCTCTGCATTGTTTGAAGGTCATATCTCCATCTAAATATACCTGTTTAACCATGAATGCTTGCCTGATATGACCACATATTTGATTATTACAGATGAGTAACTACAAACCTGCATATCTTAATTATACATTCATTTTTAAACATTATGTATAGGTAAAATAACTTCAACAAGAATAGAAACACACATCCAGAAAAAAAAATCTTTACATTTGTATCAGTATACTATAGCCCATACCAATGCAAAATATTTATAGTTAATGATCCTTTTAACCTTATATTCCCCATAAATAAAGGCAAACATCCATAACTATCAAATAAATAAAAAAACACCCATTCTACGTCTTATGAATATGGATGTTTTATTCTCTAGACTTATTCCTTTTGTCTGTGGGCAAAGGTATCTTTTTGAGATGCTCCTGATTTTTTTTTACCGTTATTTGCCAGGAGTCCAGAGAATGCTATTTGTTCTTGTTGCATGGAAGTTATTTGGGCATGGGTGTTTCTTAGCATGACTGTCATTTTTGTGTCTAATGTGGTGTGATGGGCTTGTGGTTGTGTGGGTGTTTATGTATTTCTCGCTGTGCCTTTGTGCTTTGCTACAATTATTCGCTGACCTATTTCTCCCCACATTTGCACCTACACCATTTGCCCAAGCTATTCTAAAGTTAAGAAAACAAACAGACTCTTATATTCATTTCAGTAAAAAGAAATGGATAAAAGTAGAGGCCAATAATGGTATTTTTATCCTGGAAATAAGAATATTGGAGCATAGGAAATATGATTAAATATTCATCAATGCAGTTTTCACATGTATATCACTATAGGCATGTTGTTTGATAGACTTTAAAATAAGTAAATCAAAGTAGATCCTTGCATTTTGGGGGAAAATCAGTGAAGCAATAACGTTAGTCCATTAGTGGATGTGCTTTTTAGCAAGTGGGAGGTGTACTAGAATGTGACAGAATGTTGGATCATAAATGTTTCCTGGCAAAACTGCTGGAATTCTATACGCTTGTATCACGGTCCAAGAACCAGAGAGCAAGTTGGATTAGATATTTTAGTCTCCAAAGATAAGTACCTCATTAAAATTTAAGGATAGCTTTTTTGGAAATTGATTCTCCTAACCAAGTCATAATCAAATCCCTGGAAGTAGGGCTACAGCTATTAATATTACCCAATTTAAGATTACCTAATATCAGGGATTACAGTCTGTTGAGAAAGAGTTCAAAGACTTTTCTTGATGAATGTCATCTTCCTTAAGAAGTACACCTGTCGATTAAGAAGATAAAAAGACTCACAATTATTCAACAAAAGGTGAGTTTTTCATTGTTAACTTCTTTCAGGAAGGTGTTGATCCATTTTTTAGACTAGACTAAGGGATAATTGGTTAGCAGTTCATCTTTAATGAGGCAGCTGCCCAACTTCACCTATCTGACATCCCCTTAAACCCTGTATACAAAATGGCATCTAATCACTTACATATCTTACTAGTATAATCTGATTAAATAATCAGATTGGCACGAGCTTGTAGTAGCCATGTAAAAGAAAACTTGTGGGTGCCAAGTACAGCACACAGCGTCACCCACTGATTATGTAATTATTTAATTATTAAAATAGAACTTTAGATAACTGATGATCAGTGGATTTTTGCAAGACCATCTAATTATTTAATCATGCAATTAAATTATCTAAATCAATGATGAAAAAATTGTGCATGAGTCTGCTTTGGAGCCACCTTGGAAAAGTAGATGGTGTGATATCTCTGGTTGTTTGATTATTTAGTTTTATAAAACAATGATTATGTCATCCACAATACCTGATATTTGGTACCAACTTGTGGGATCAAGTATGCCAGATCATCTAATTTCATAATTAAATTATTTAAATTGCTGATAATGGTTAATATGCAAGATCATCTAAATATTTGTATAATTATTTAAATAAATGATACTCTATTCCATGAAGAGTCCAGTTAAGCTCCACCTTGCTGAGTTAATTATGCAATTTCTTCACATGTTTTGATTAACTTTTTTATATTTTAAAGACAATTTTATTTTTACCTCTATTATTCATATTGCTCAGAGATTTATTAAACATTAACTTTTTTATCAAAGAAATGCTTTGAGCATTAAATGTAATTGTGAATTTTATATCTGTCACTTACCAGTTTCCCATCTTTTCTTTTTTTCTTAGTTTACATATGGATCACTGTTCCCTTGTTCTCCCTCCTTCTGTCCCTCCCTCTCTCCCCACTCCCATGCACCCCTGATCACTCTCCCCTTCCACCCCCTCAGTCTGCATGTAGTGTGATGCTTCCAGGAGGACTCAACTAAATCTGTAAAAACATTTGGAGTAAAATCATTGTGAGATAATATATTCCAGATAATCTAATTATGTAATTATATTATTTAAACCAACAATAACATTATGGACCATAAGTCAGTTTTTACTCAGAGTGTGGATGTTGATGATGTGACATTATTTCATTACTTGATTATATAGTAATTGAAATAGAACGTTATATCAAGCATGATACCTTGAGTTTGGTGCCACCTTTTGGGAGTTAATAAGGAAGGCCATCTAATTATTTATTTGTTTAAATGTTTAAATAAATAATTACTCTAGGAAGAGTTTAATCTGATTTCACCATGTGTTATTTAATTATGCAACACTATCTCATTTTTCAATTATTTTATAATTATTTATTAATTTTTTCAATCAATGGTAATGTCCTGCTTCATGAGTGGAGTATAGCCCATCCTTCCTGTGATATAACTGTGTGGCAATATTTAATTATCTAAGTATTACTTCCTTGACAATTACTGGAGTTTGGCTCCATCTTATGGAATTTAAGTATGCAAGACCATTCAATTATTGACTTTTTGGTTACTTCAATGATGATGGGATCGTTAATGACAGGTTTGGCAGCAGTGCAATGGACACAGCATATGATTGGTGCCAAAAGCAGCTACCTGAGCATGAGGGACACTGGCAGATCCAATGATTACTGATTAAATAATAATGGATTTTAATAATTAAATGATTATATACCTTTAAAAGCTGGGAGCTTTCACATCATCAGTTACCAAGAGCATGGACCAGAACTGACCCATGAAAGACATATGTTACAGGCAGGTTTTCCCGCTGGCTGCCTGACCCACTCTTTGTTCCTCCCTGCCGGCCGACCAGTCCCACTACCATGTGTGCCCCAGTAACACTTAGAGGCTCTGTATTTGATACAATCCTGTTGGCCATTTACTCTTATTGTTTATGGGTTAACTCTCTCTTAATTATCAACCCATTTATACTTATCTAAGTTTTTCCACGTGGTCATCTTACCGGCCAGAGTGGCGGGCCACATCTTGCTTCCTCCATGCTCAACATGTTGACTCCTCCTTCCTACTTCCTCTTTCCTCCTTGTCCCCTAGCCCAGCCTATCTTACTTTCTCATTGGCCACAGTGCTTTATTCATTAACCAGTATGAGAAACATATTTACAGAATAACATCTCCCACCAGAGATAGCCATCACTGATTTTAAAATTTCAATAATTTAAAAATCAGATGATCAGACGATCTTGTCTAATAAACTCTGTTGGGTTGACAACATGACACACAACCAAGTCACTGCAGACATGATGAGACTACTGTGGTGGCTTCTACCACAGCAGCAGAGACTCTGGCAGCATTGATGGAGGTACCTCCACAGGCAGAGCCCAGAAAGAGCATATCCTCACTCTCATTGATGTCGTCCCCAGAAGTGCTGTCTTGGCAC
The DNA here is from genome assembly GCA_030556225.1 of Cricetiscus sungorus. Lineage (NCBI taxonomy): Eukaryota > Metazoa > Chordata > Mammalia > Rodentia > Cricetidae > Cricetiscus > Cricetiscus sungorus. Next base: position 51,636 of record JANBXA010000501.1, on the reverse strand, counting down.
CCATTATGATGCTGCTAGTGCCTCTGGTGCTGATTCTTGTCCTTCTCATATTTGAAGACCATGAAAGTCTGGATGTGGAAGAAGAGCTGCAAGGTGACCCTGTGACTGCCACACTCCACACTTGGCTTTGTCATCATATCATGACAATTCCACTAGTTGGGACCTTGGACTCATTAGGACTCGATCTCTCTATCTGCCATTTGGGGGATATGCCCTCCTGAGATAGAGATCAAGAAAGAGAGAGAGAGAGAGAGAGAGAGAGAGAGAGAGAGAGAGAGAGAGAATTTGTGTGTCTATATAATGCCTGGCATGTCTAGGTGCTCAGAGTTTCCCACATATCTCTAGCAAATAGACCCACAGAGGATGCATTGCAATCTTACAGCAGATGTTCTCAGGAAACTTTGTAAAGGTAGAGAATTGGAAGAGATTAGACAAGGATGTCTACAGGAGGCTGGGACAGTTGTCTTCAACTAACAGTCATCTTAGAAGATATCAAGACTGTGAATGTGGTCCTCAGTAGTCTGTTTGTGTTCATAGGACACTGGCTCTGTATTGTGTACTGAAAAGCATTTCCCTACTGAATATGGTATATCATCTGGTTACAGACATGCCTAGCTTCCCTGGATATCATAGATGGGAGTGTATGTGGCGCCAGAGAGGGTGACACATATACTGGAGGAGTTATCTATGAAAGTGGACAGGTACAAGTCAAGAGGGGCCTGTGTGTGCAGTTTCAGTTGTTTTGCTGTGGGATGGAGTTCTTACACGCAGATAGATGTAGTGTCCCATGGTGTCTATGGACACCTGCTTCTTTTACATGTGTCCAGTACCCTGAAAAGAAAGGATGAAGGCACCATGCGGTAATCATTTAGGGACACCTGGAATTTTATGGAGAGACCCTGTGCTGGACACAAGAGGATATATGCTCTAAGCATCCTTTTGTGACAACTGAAAATTTTGTATTTTCACTAGGTGTCAAGTATGCATTTTCCCAGATCGCTTGAATCTCTTTTGTCTATGCCAGGACACAGGTATGTGGTTTTCTACATACGATGCAAAATGTCCTATTTATGAGAGGGTCAAGAGGACTTTGGAGAAAGAAAATAGAAGATTCCTAAGTAGTTTCTCATGAAGGCTATCTAGTAAAATGCTCTGGACAAGGGACTAGGGTAAAGAGAGAGAAACTTCACATTCAACAACTGGAAGGAGTGAAGGGAAGATGGCAATACAAGAAAACACCAAACAATAGAAAAACAAGAATGACACCACCAGAATCTAGGAAATCAATCCCCAACAACGCCTGGCAACACCAAAGCAGATGAACTAGAATAGAATGAGTTAAAAAAATAACTTCATAAAAACGATAGAGACCATCAAAAAAGATATTAAAATTCACTTAAAGAAATGAAAGAAAAATTAAAAAAATATTGGAAAATATACAAGATTAGCAAAAATGCAAGAAATGAACAAATTTGTTAAAGAAGGTAAGAAATGCCAAGAAAACACAATCAAAAGATGAAGAAAACAATTCAAACAGTTGCAGACCTGAAAACTGAAGTAGAAACAATAAACACAAACTGATGCAATACTGGAAATAGAAAAACTGGGTAAACAATCAGGAACTACTGATGGAAGCATAACCAACATAATACAAACATCAAACAGAGAATTCCAGCCACTGAAAATATGCTAGAAGAAATAAATTCATCAAATAAATAATTTTAAATCCAACAAATCCTTCACATAAAACATTCTGGAATTATGGGACACTATGAAAGGACAAACCTAATAAAAGAAGCATAAAGAAAGTCAAACAATACCAGGTAAAAAGTGCAGAAAACATTTTCAACAAAATCATTGAGGAAAATTTTCCCACTCTGAGGAAGGACATACCTATGAAAGTACAAAGTGCTCCAAACACAAACTAGATGGGACCAAAAAAACAATCCTCTCACCACATAATGATCCGAACTCCTAACATAAAGAGCAAGAAAGAATATTAAGGGTAACAAAGGAAAAAGCCCCGGTAACATATAAAATAAGACATGTAAAAATTACACCTGACTTCATCATGGAAACTGTTAAGGCCAGCAGGACATGGATAGATGTTCTACAAATAAGGAGAACTCACAAATGGCAGCCCAAGCTACTATACCCACCAAAACTCTCATTCCTATAGATGGAGAATACAAAATATTCAATGACAAAGCCAGAGTTACACAATTCACATACACAACTCCAGCCCTACAGAAATATGTGGAAGGAAAACTCCAACCCAAAAAAGTTAACTGCACTCACAAATACATAGGCAAAATATAATCCCTATTTACCAACCCTTCTCCAAAGAAAAAGCAGGGCAAATATACTCATAATACTTCTGGTAAAGACAAATCTAAAACAAAAAAATTAACAATGAATGGCACTTACTCTCCCTCAAAATTAATGGTCTAACTTGCATATAAAATGACACAGGCAAGCAGAATGGATTAAAAGACAGAATCATTCTTATGCTGCATTCAAGGTACATGTCTAAGCTTCAAAGAAAAATATTCTCTCAGGATAAAGTGTTGGAAAAAGATATTCCAATAAAATGGACCTAAGAAGAAAGAAGGTGTAGTTGTCTTAAGATATCACAACTTAAGACATCAAACCACATTGAATTAAAAGAGATGAAGAAGGACATATGATATTTTAACAAGAGCAGAACATCAATACAAGATCTCTATTATGAACATGTAATCCCCAAATACAAAGGCACCAACACTCATAAAAGAAACAGTACTAAAATCAAAAAGTCTCATAAAACCTCACACAGTCATAGTGGGAGATTTCAACAAGCCAGTTTCACCATTAGACAAGAACACCACACAGAAACTTAACAAAGAAACAAAGGAACAAACAGAAGTTATGTCCCCATTAGGTTAAAGAGACATCTATAGAACATTCCATCAGCCAGGCAGTAGTAATGCATGCCTTTAATCCCAGCTGTCAGGAAGCAGAGGCAGGTGGCTCTCTGTGAGTTCAAGGCCAACCTGGTCTACAGAGTGAGTTCAAGAACAGCCAAGGCTATTACACAGAGAGACCCTGTCTTGCAAAACTAAAAAAAAAAAGAACATTCTATCAATCACAAAAGAATATACATTCTTCTATGATCCACAAGGAACCTTCTCTAATATTGATCACATACTAGACAACTTAACAAAGCTCAATGTATACAAAAAGTGGAATAGTCCCCTGTACCTTATGGAACCACCATGGTTTAAAGTTGGAATTCAACATCAACACAAACTGCAGTAACACAACAAACTCATACAAACTGAAAAAGGTGCAATTGCAACATCCCTGGGTCAATGAAGAAATAAACAAAGAAATTAAAGATTTCCTTAAATTCAAATAGAATTAAACACGACATACTCAAACTTATGGGAAAACTTGAAAGCAGTTCTATGAGGAAAGCTTATTGCACTAAATGCCTATATGAAATTAATGGAGAATATTCACATGAGAGAACTAACAGCACACCTGAAAGCCTTAGAACAAAATGAAGCAAGCTGACTCTGGATACATAGACGTCAAGAAGTTAAAAATTTGAGGACTGAAATCAATAAAGTAGAATTTAGGGAAAAAATACAAAGAATCAAAGTAACAGCGTTGTTTTATTTTTGAGTTCTGATCAGCACCCAATATATAAATTAGATGCATTTCAAATGCACCTTATCTAGTTGTAAAAGGGATGAGTCATCATTCAATGAAGAATAAGGAAAGAACACCTTAATGAAATAATTGTAATATTATTACCTAATTTTAGCCATTCAGTCAGGACAAAGATAGTATCTCACAGTTGTTTTTATTTGCATTTCCATGATGGCTAAGGATGTTGACCATGTTCATATGTAATTTTCTGCTATTTTGCATTCTTTTATTGGGAATTCTCTATTCAGTTCTGTACCCCAATTTTTCATAGTGTTATGTGGTGTTTTGTTGACTAGTATCTTGAGTTCTTTGTATGTTTTGGAGATAAGACCTCTGCCACATGTGGGGTTGGTGAATATATTTTCCCACTCTGTGAGCTGCCTTTTGGTCATGGCAACTATGTCCTTTGCCTTACAGAAGCCTCTCATTATCAGGAGGTAGCATTTATTAATGGTTAATCTCAGTCCATCACTGATACTGGTGTTATGTTCTGGAAGTGGTCACCTGTACCATGGTACATTCTACTTTCTCTTCTAAGAAGTTTCATATGGCTCGATTTATGTTGAGGTCTTTGATCTATTTGGATTTTAAGGTATGGCATGGAAATCTCCAAGGATCTATCTGAAGTCTTCTACACACCATCATCCCGTTCAGTTCTTTGTTGAAAAAGCTTTCCTTTCTCCAACATTCAATGTCAAACTGAATCAAGATAAGATTAAGGCAATCCCTCTAAAATTAAGAAGAAGAGAAGGATGCCCACTCTTTTTATATCTCTGAAATATTATATGTGATTTACTTTCAAGAGCAATAAGACAACAAATAGAGAAAGGTGATACAAATTTGAAGGGAAAAAGACAAAATGTCACTATTTGTAGATGACATGAGAGTTTACATAAGTAGCTGAACATTTCTACTAGGGAATTCCTACAGATGATAAAGAAATTTAGCAAGTGACTAAGATGCAAGATTAACTCAAAAAAAATTTAGAAGCACTATTATATAAAGAAAATAAAGGGATTAGACAGAAATCAGAGAAAAGTCACATTTACAACAGTCACAAACAACATAGCATAGGTTGAGATAACTCTTACCAAACAAGAGAAAGACCTATATAGCAAAAGTTTTGTATCTATAAAGAAAGAAATTAAAGAAGATTTCAGAAAATGGAAACATCTTCCATGCTCCTGGATAGGTAAGATAATCAGTAAAAATAGCAATGTTACCAAAAGCAATCTACAGATCAATACAATCCCCATAAAAATCTAAGTACAATTCTTCACCTAACTTGAAAGGATAATACTCAACTTTATATGAAAAAAAAAACAAAAGACAAAGGATAGCCAAAATAACCCCAGTCAATAAAGGAACTTCAGGAGGCATCACCATCCCTGAATGCTAGCGCTCCTACAGAGCTAGAGTCTTGAAAAAACCTTGGCATTGGTTCAGAAATACACTGGTAGACCATTGGAATCAAATTTAATATCCTTTTTATTGACCAACACACATATGAACACCTGGTATTTTACAAAACAGCAAAAATTAAACTTTGTAATAAGGACATACGGTACCAGGATTGTTGAGTCAACGGAAGAATAGATGAGAGCAAAAAATGAAAATACATAGTAGAGGGAACTATTACAGGTTTTAAGAGAAGACTGACAGTACAGAAATATCCAAAGACCTAAAAGTATGACCCCAACTAACAATATGAGCAACAGTGGAAATGTTAACTTAAATGTTCTTCCCTGATAATGAGATTGATGACCAACATATATGATATCATAGAGTCCTCATCATGTAGTTGATGGAGACATAAGCAGACAGCCACATCTAAACACAGAGCCTAAATCCTGGAATACAGTTTCAGAGAGAAAGGACTGTTAAGAATAGGGGTAAAGACCAGGGTATAATAACCCACAGAGACATCTGACCTGAAAAAGTAGGCCATGGATTCTCAGAATGATAGCTAGGAACCAGAATTATACCTACTTAGACTCCCTGAAATCAAGGCTCAGTTAGATGGCTTGGGCTATCTAAGGAACCTCTGACAGTAAAAACAGTATGTATTCCTAGTGCATGAAAGAACTTTGGGATCACATTCCCCATGAAAGGATATTGACTTAGGCTACAGGCAGGAGGGAGGACCTATTCTCTACTTCAAATGACTTGACAGATTTGATGACACTTCCAGAAAGTCATTACTTTCCCTGTAGATTGGCATGGGAATGGGATGGGAGGGAGTATCAGGGGGATGAGAGAGAGACAAGAAGATGGACTAGGAATCGATATATAAAATAAGAAAATTATGAATAGACCTGCCTATCTACACGGGATCACCTGCAATTTCCACCAGCCTGGTCTCTGACCCCCACTGCTGATCTTCTACTGGAGTTCTAGGCACCTCCAAGAGATCTGCCTATCTCCGCAGGATCACTCTGAGTTCCTGCTGGCTGGATCCTTGACACTCAGTGTAGGGCCTCTGCTAAAGAGGCCTCACTCATATGGAGAGTGCCAAGTCTCAGCTAGACATTTTGGGAGGCTGTCTTCTGCCAAAATGGCCTCAGCTGTCCTCTGCTGGAGCCTTTTCTATGACCCCATCACTGTGCTCCTGCCTGTGGAGAGACCTCCTAGAGAGCTTGGCCCACTCAGAGATACAGACATTGCAACTCTGACCAACCTAAGCCCAGAGAGAGAGAGAGAGAGAGAGAGAGAGAGAAAGAGAGAGAGAGAGAGATAGAGACCGAGACCCCACCAGTATCTACTGGAAAAAGCAATGGGAAGACGGCAATACAAGAAAACACCTAACAACAGAAATACAAGCATAACAGCACCAGAATCTAGGGAATCTACACCAAATAGAATAAAGTACAACAAAGCAGATGAATCAGAAGAGAACGACTTAAAACTTATTATCATAAAAATGATAGACGCCCTCAAATATGCGAGAAAGTCACTTAAGGAAATGAAAGAAAAACAAACAAAAATTGGAAGAAATGAATAAATTTCTTAAAGAATGTACAGAAAGCCAAGAAAAAAAACAAAACAAAACAATTAAACAGGTGAAGAAAACTGTTCAAGACTTAAAAACCGAAATAGACACAATAAAGAAAACACAAACCGAAGGAATGCTGGAAATAGCAAAACTGGGCAAACGATTGGGAACTATTGCAAGCATAACCAGCAAAATTCAAGAGATGGAAGACAGAATCTCAGGTGCAGAAATTAAACTAGAGGAAATAGATTAACTGATGAAAGAAAATTATAAATCCAACAAATCCTTAACATAAAACATCCAGGAAATATGGGACACAGTGAAAAGGCTAAACCTAAGAATAATAGGCAGAGAGGAAGGTGAGGACGCCCAGCTCAAAGGGGCTGAAAACATATTCAATATTCAACAAAATCATTGAGGAAAACATTCCCAATCTGAAGAAGGACATGCACATGAAAGTAAAAGACGCATACTGAACACTAAATAGACTAGACCAAAGGAAAAAGACCCCTCGATATATAATAATCAAAACACCAAACTTACAGAATAAAGACAGAATATTAAGAGCAGGGAAGGAAAAATGACAGGTAACTTATAAAGGTAAACCTATCAAAATTACACTGACTTCTCCATGCAAGACCTCAAGGCCAGAAGGTCCTGGATAGATGTTGTACAAGTACTAAGAGTCCAAGGATGCCAGCCCAGGCTACTATACCAATAACTTTCAATAACTATAGATGGAGAAAACAAAATATTTAATGACAAAGCCAGATTTTCACAATATGTATCTACAAATCCAGCCCTACAGAAAGTTTTGGGAGGAAAACTCCAGCACTAGGAAGTTAACTACACTCACAAAGAAGTAGGAAACAGATCACACTTCACCAGAAACCAAGGGTAAAGAAGGACAAATAAATTTACAATACCACTGCCGAAAGCAAATCTAAAACAAACAAACATTAATAATCAATGGTCCTTACTATCCCTCAACACTAATGGTCTTAACTCACCTATAAAAAGACACAGGCTAACAGAATGGATGCGAAGAAAGAATCCATCCTTCTGCTGCCTACAAGAAACACATCTAATCTTCAAAGATAGACATTACCTCAGGGTAAAGGAATGCAAAAAGAACTTCCAGTCAAATTGACCCAAGAAGCAAGCAGGTGTGGCTAATATCTAACAAGTTAAATTCAAGCCAAAATTAATCAAAAGAGATGAAGACGGTCATTTTATATTCATCGGAGGAGAAATTCATCAACACAAAGTATCGATTCTGATCACCTGTGCCCCCAATGCAAAGGCCCCACATTCATAAAATAAACGCTCCTAAAATTCATACCTCACATAAAACTTCAAACACTTATAGTGGGAGACTTCAACACACCACTCTCACCACTAGACAGAAACAACAGTCAGGAAATGAAAGCCTTATAACAAAAAGAAGCAACTCAACCAGGAGGAGTAGACACCAGCAAATAATCAATTTGAGGGATAAAATCTATAAAATAGAAACCAGGAAAAATACAAAAAAATCAATGCAACAAAGAGTTGGTTTTTCGAGAATATCAACAAGATAGACAAATTCTTATCCAAACTAACAAAAGAGCAGAGAGAACATGCAAATTAACAAAATAAGAAACAAAAAGGGGGACATAACAATGGACACAGAGGAAGACCAGGCAACATGCAGAACATAGTTTGAATACCTGTCCTCTACAAAACTTGAAAATGGACAAATTTCTGGAAAATTATGTCTTACCAAAATTAAAGAACAAACAACTTAAACTTAAATAGTCCTATAATCCCAATGAAATAGAAGCAGTCATCAAATCCTTCCAACCAAAAAAAAAAAAAAAGCTCAGGGCCAGATGGCTTCAGTGCAGAATTCTACCAGAAATTACTCCTCAAATTCTTCCACACAATAGAGACAGAAGGCACATTACCAAACTCTTTCTATGAGGCCACAATCACCTTGGTACCCAAGCCTCACAAAGATACAACTAACAAAGAAAATTACAGACCAATATCCCTGATGAACATTGATGCAAAAATAGTCAATAAAATACTGGCAAACCGAATCCAAGAATACATCAGAGAAATCATCCTCCATAACCAAGTAGGCTTTATCCCTGGGTTGCAAGGATGGTTTAACATATGAAAATCTATCAATGTGATCCACCATATAAACAAACTGAAAAAGGAAAACTATATGATCATCTCCCTAGATGCTGGAAAAGCCTTTGACAAAATTCAACACCCTTTCATGAAAAAGATCTTGGAGAGATCAGGGATAGCAGGAACACAGCTAAACATAATAAAAGCAATATGCAGTAAACTAACAGCCAACGTCATACTCAATGGAGAGGAGCTTAAGGCAATTCCTCTAAAATCAGGAACAAGACAAGGCTGGCCTCTCTCTCCATATATCTTCTATATTGGACTTGAAGTTATAAGTCAAGTCCAATAAGAGAACAAAAGGAGATGAAGGGGATCCAAATTGGAAAGAAAGAAGTAAAACTATCTCTATTTGCAGATGATATGAGAGTTTACATATGCGACCCAATAAACTCTACCAGGGATCTCCTACAGCTGATAAACATCTTCAGCAAACTAGCAGGATACAAGATAAACTCAATAAAATCAGTAGCCCTACTTTATTCAGATGACAAAAGAACTGAGGAAGAAATCATAGAAAAATCACCCTTTAAAATAACCATAAACAATATAAAATATCTCGGGGTAATGCTTACCAAACATGTAAAAGACCTATAAAATAAGAACTTTGTGTCTTTAATGAAAGAACTTAAAGAAGATACCAGAAAATGGAAATATCTCCCATGCTATTGAATTGGAAGGATAAATATAGTAAAAATGTCAATCTTGTCAAATGGAGTCTACCGATTCAATGCATTCCCCATTAAAATCCCAGCACAATTTTTCACTGACCTTGAAAGGATGATAATCAACTTTGTATGGAAAAACAAAAACCCAGGATAGCCAAAACAACCCGGTACAATAAAGGAACTTCGGGAGTTATCACCATCACTAACTTTAAGCTCTACTATAGAGCTATAGTTCTTAAAACAGCCTGGTATTGGCAAAAAAACAAGACAGGCAGACAAATGGAATCAAAATGAAAATGCTGATATCTATCCACACAGCTACAAACACCTGATTTTCGACAAAACAACTAAAAAAATACAATGGGGGGGAAGCATCTTCAACAAATTGTGCTGGCACAATTGGATGATAGTGTGTAGAAGACTGCAGATAGACCCATTTCTATTTCCATGCACAAAACTGAAGTCCAAATGGATTAAAGACCTCAACATAAATTAGAAGAGAAAGTAGGAGGTACCCTCAAACAAATTGGTATAGGAGACAGCTTCCTGAACATAACTCCAGTAGCACAGACACTGCAATCAACAATTAATAAGTGGGACTTCCTCAAATTTAGAAGCTTGTGTAAGGCAAAGGACACAGTTGAAAGGCCAAATGGCAGCCCACAGACTGGGAAAAAAATTTACTAATCCTACATCTGACAGAGGGATGATTTCCAAAATATACAAAGAACTCAAGAAACTAGTCAACAAAACACCAAATAACACTATTTAAAAAAAGGGGTACAGAATTGAAGAAAGAATTCTCAATAGAGGAAATCAAAGAGGCTGAAAGACACTTAAGCAAATGCTCAACATTTTTAGATATCAGGGAAATGCAATGAAAACAGACCGCTTCCTGAACAGAACTCCAGTAGCACAGACACAGCCTCCCTTTTACTGTAGAAAGACTTCTAAAAAAAATTCCAGGTGTTCCCAAAGGATGCCTTTAGTTTCCTTCATCCTTTACCTCTAGGGCACCATACACACATACACACACACACACACACACAGACACACACAAAAGTGTCCATAGACAGAATGGAACAACATGTCAACTTGTGGTAAAAAAAAAAAAAAAACACCATCCCACACCAAAACACCTGAGCCAGCACACATTATTTCTTCTTGCCTTGTATGTGTCCACCTTTATAACCACCTCCTCCACTACTATCTATATCTTCCTCCATGACTCCTATATACAGTCCTAGGATAGCTAGGCCATTTTGGACCCAGAATATATACCATATTTTGTAGGGACTCTATTTTTAATGCACAAAAGAGAGACTGTCTAATATAAACAACAACAGACTACAGAGGCCCTCCTTCACACTGTTGATATCTTCTGAAATGACTGCTATGTGAAGACCTCCTGGTGACTACCTTTTCTAATGTCTTCCTGTTCTCCCTCTCTACACAGCGTCCTGAGACATCAACTGTAAAATTACAAAGAACCTTCTGTATGTATATTTTGTGCAGATATGTGGTAAGCTATGAGTTTCTAGAATTGCCAGGCATGATCAAGAAACATAAGGTCTCTCTCTCTCTCTCTCTCTCTCTCTCTCTCTCTCTCTCTCTCTCTCTCTCTCTCTCTCTCTCTCTCTCGGGAGGGCATATTCCCCAAATGGGAGGTCAAGTCGAGAAATGGCCAGAGTCTCACCTAGAGGAAGCATCATGATATGACCAAGACAAGAGTGGAGTGTGGCTATCCTAAGAGGCATCTTGTAGCTCTTCATCCTCATCCCTGCATTCACTGACCTCTACTATGAAAAGGACAAGAAGCAGCACCAGAGGCACAGGCAGCATCATAGTGGTTTCCAAGGCAGCATTGCTGGGGATTACATCACAGAGAGGGAGGAGCTGCTCTCTCTTGGCCCTGCAGGTAAAGGCACCTCCATCACTGCTGCCACAGCCCCTGCTGCTGTGGACCCGGCCACCACAGCAGCCTCATAATGACTGCAATGAATTGTTGTATTGTCATGAAATCCACCCAACAGAGTTCATTAGACAAGATCTTCTGATCATCTGATTATTAAATTATTGAATTTTAAAATTGGTGATGGCACAATTCTGGTGCATCCTCTCAGGAATTGGTGATGCAAAACCATCCAGTTTTTTTTAATTACTTGATTAATCATTTTATTTATCTTCCAGGGAAGACTGGCCAGACTCCCATCATGAAGGAAAACATCATCAACTTTTTAAGTAATTAATACACAATGATAAAATAATTTAATAATGAGATGATATTGCAAACTTAAATCCCACAGAGTGGAGTCAGACTGAACTCCTACTGGAATAATGATTTATTTAAACAATCAAACAAATAAATATTAGATAACCTGGCACATAAACTTCAACAAGCTAACACCAAACTCGAGGTATCATGGCTGATGTAAAGAACTATTTAAATGACTAAATAACCAAGAAATGATATGATATCACATCATCAACTCCCACAATCTGTCTGCAAACATGACTAATGGTCTATAATGTCATCATCATTTTGTATAATTTAGTTACATAATTACATGATCCGGCATATTTGATCAAACAAGGTAGAATCAAACTCCCGTGATTTTCAATTATTTAATGACAAGTTGTATAGTTAAATCAGTGTAACATCAGATGATGTGATGGTTGGCATATTTGCCTCCCAGAAGGAGGCTCCAAACTTCTGTGATCACTGAATAAATAATGACAGATTTTAATAATTAAATGGTTAAAAAATAAATTGTTTGATGCTATTTTATACTTGACTTCTACAAGACTTAGCAAAACTCAAGAGATGATTATTTATTTAATCATATATTTGAACAAAAAATGAATGAGTAATGATATAATATCTCATGATTCATCCATGGGGAGATAACAAGATGAAACCATCTTTGATTTAAATAATTAAATAATGAAATGATTTGACACAATTATCTCCAACAAGGTGTAAAAATCTGCTTATCTTCTATTATCTAATGTCATATATTAATAATTAAATAATTACATAATTAGTGAATAATATAGTCTGCCATACTGAACAACCACAATTTGGATCTTACTTGACTCCCATAAATTTGTGCCAAACACCATGGACCAGCGATTATTTAATTACAGATTTTAGTAGTAAAATATGTAAATGATCACATGTCATTGTGGATGCAGGGATTAAGACAATATTAGATAGCTGATGTTGGGCAGCTTCCTCATTAGTGATTAACTTGTATCCAACTATTCCTCAGTTTAGTGTAACAAATGGATTAACACCTTCCTGAAGGAATGCTAACAATAGAAAACTCAACATTTGTTGAATAATTGTGAAACTTTTTATTTTCTTAATCCATAGTTTTACTCTTAAGGGAAGATGATATTCATCAACAGCCTTTGAACCGATTCTCCACAGACTATATTACCTGATATTAGGTAATCTGGAATTGGGTAATATTAATAGCTATATGCCAAATTCCAGGGGGTTGGCTATGACTTGGTTAGGAGAATCAATTTACACAAATGCCATTATTAAATATTTTATGAGATACTTATCTTGGAACACTAAATTAGCCAGTGATACTACTACATCTAAGCTGCTCTGTGGTTATTCAACCATGATACCAGAATATAGAATTCCAGCAGGGTTGACAGGTGACATTTATGATCCAACATTCTGTCACATTCTTGTATACCTCCCACATGCTAAAATAAGCATACCCACTAATGGGATAACCTTATAGCCTCACTGATTTTCTTCCAAATAAAAGACTCCTTTTGGGTTATACTTATTTTAAAGTCTATTAAACAGCCCCATGCTCATAGTGATATACACATGGCAATGAAGGTATCATTATGCCATTCAAATACACTGATGAGTATTTAAACATATTTCATATGCTCCAATTTTCTTATTTCCAGAATGGAGACAATAGCATTAATGGCCTCTAGCTTAATACTTTTCTATTTACTGAAATAAAAATAAGCTTCTGTTCATTCTCTTATTTTTATAACAGCTTGACCCCATGCTATAGGTGCAAATATGGGGAGAGACTAGGTGAGTGAATAATTGTAGCCATGCAGAAAGGCACAAAGATAAATAAATACACACACAAACACATTGGATTGACAAAAATGTCAATCGTGCTAAGAAATAGTGATGCACACATAGCTTCCATGCAACAAAAACAAATAGCTTACACGGACTCCTGGAGAATTACTGAGAAAAAATGTGATTATATCCCAAAGACGCCTTTTCCCTCAGACAAAAAGATGTCTAGAAAATAAAATATTCAGATACCCAATTGATGGGAGATGTAATTCTGTAAATGTTTCTCATACAGGCTAGAGGAAAATATACACGCTACACCCAATAGATGGGAAGGGTATTTTTTGGTTACCTGACTTTTTTGGTTCTATATATGTTTGTCATCATTTAGGGGGGATATATCTCAAAAAGGAATATTAACCTCAATTATGTTATTTTGATAAGGGCTTTGGTATATTGATACAAATGTAAAGTTGTTTTTGTTGTACTGAATATATGTTTTCTACGCTTGTTTATGGTATTGCATTTATGCAGCTTATTTACAAATAATGTACAATTAAGAAAAACAGGTTGGTCCTTTTAGCTGAGGCCCATATTCAGGGGTCTGAGTCAGTCTCATGCTGGATTCCCAGCTGTCAGTCTGGGAGGCCCAAGCTCCTCCTTGTTCAGGACAACTGACTTTATATCTTGTCCTCTCTCTGTATCTGGATTCTAGTTTGACTCTGAGCAGTCTGGAGGACCTCTGACAGTAGAAACAGGATCTATTCCTGGTGCACAAAAGGACCTTGCAGACACATCCCCCATGGAGGGATACCCCCATAACCTAGAGAGAGGAGAGAAGTCCTAGTCCATACTTCAATTACTTGACAGACTTATGTGACCCAACTTAGATAGCATAGCCCTACAAGTGGAATGGGGGTGGGGTGTTGGGAGGGGAGAGTGGCCAGGGTGCATGTCACAGGGGAAAGAGGGTAAGAGGGTGTGAGAGAGGGTTGGTGGGAAGAAGGGAAAGGAATCTGGGATTGGCTTCATGTTCAGGATGAGGGTTCAGGTAGAAGTTGAGGTAGAGGATCAGCTTTCAGGTTCAGGATAAAAGTTAGTGTTCAGGGTGAAATTTCAGATTCACTTACATCTCCAGGTTCAGGTGCAGGGTGAAGATAGAGGTTGATGGTTCAAGCTCAGGTTCAGATTGAGGGTGAGGGATCAATTACAAGATAAGTGTTCATATTCAGTTGCATGGTGATGTTTCAGTTTTAGGGTTCAATTTTGCTGCATAGTGATAGTGCTGGTATAGATTTATGGTGAGAGATCAGGTTCAGGTTTGTTTCAGATTTTAGGTTCAGAGTGACTTTTCCATCTAGGTTCAGGGAGAGTGTTCAGTTCAGGTTCAAGGTAGTGTTCAGGTTAAGGGTTCAGTTTCATGTTCAAGGTGAGTGAGAGAGCTCTTGGTTCAGGTTCTAATGGAGTGTTTGTGTTTAAGTTTATGTTGAGGGTTCAGTTGCAGACTCAGGATGAAGGTTCAGGTACAGGTTCAAGTTCAGGGTGATTGTTCAGGTTCTAGTTAAGGTTCAGAGTGGTGGTGAGGGTTCAGTATTCAGTTTCAGTTTTTAGTGTGTGTTCAGTTTCAGATGCAGATAGAACATGAGGGTGCTTTTGCAGGTTAAGGGTGAGTGTTGAGAATCAGATTCAAGGCTCAGATTCAGGTTCATGTTCAGTGTGAGGGTTCAAATTCAAGGTCCTGGATTTAGGTGAAGGGTTCAGGTTAAGTTTCATCAACAGGGCAAGGGTTTATGTTCAGATTCATGGTGAGGGTTCAGGTTTATTTTCAGGTGCATTTTCAGGGTGAGGATGGGGGTTCAGGATCAGGGTGAGGGTTGTGATTAAGGTTCTGATTAAATTCATGGTTCGGGTTCAGGATTCGGGTTCAGGTTGATGTTCAGGTTCAGGGTGAGTGTACAGGTTCTAGATTCATGTTCAGGTTCATGGTGAGAATTCAGGTTCAGGTTCAGGTTCAGGTTGAGTTTTCATGGTCAGGTTCCTGTTCAAGGTAAGGGTTACAGTTCCTTGTTCAGTTTCAACTTCAGACAGAAGGTACAGTTTAAGGTACAGAGCAAGGAATCATGTTCAGGATCAGGGTAATGGATGTGTTTAGTGTTCAAGTTCAGGTTACGTTCAGGTTCAGAATGAGTGTGCAGCTTCATGTTCAGGATGAGAGTCAAGTTTAAGGTTCAAGTTCAGGTTCAGAGTGAGTATTCAGGTTCAGGTTCAGGTTCAGGTTCAGGTTCAGGTTCAGGTTCAGGTTCAGGTTCAGGTTCAGGTTCAGGTTCAGGTTCAGGTTGAGGATTCAGTACAGGTTCATGTTAAACTTGAATGCTCAGGTTCCAGGTTCAGTTTGATCTAAGAGAAAACCATGTCTAAAAGATAGTAAAGGAAAGCCATACAGATCATTTTGAAGATGATGAGAAAGAATGGTAGGGTAGGGGTTATGAATGGCAGAAATCTGTTCACAATTATTATGTGGCCCTGAGACCCTGAATGTAGGCCAGAGATACAGGGCACTGTGTGTGCTTCTGAAAAGTTAGGTGTGGGTGCTGCTGCGGATGTTCAGGAAATAGAATAGGGGCAGGTGGTACTGTGCACAAGCTGTAGACAATGGGGTGGGCATTCCCCACATCAGGCCAGATGGAGCCCCAGATGAAGCATCCTTGTAGACATGTACCCTTATCCTACATACTATGTCCACCCAGGAGACTGAATCCCTGTGCACAGCAGGCCAAGCCCATGTACACAGGACTGGGACACCTGTATACTGCTTTCTCCATGTGTTCACCTGGTCCAAGAAAAATGCAAGAAGCTTAGATCCTGTGCGTTTAGCACTAAGAGTTCCTCCATAGGCAGCCTGCAGCCATGACAAATAAATAAGAGTACATTCTATCATGCTCTACAAATACCTTGTGTTTGATGACAGTAATGCAGCCAGAATGACAGCTTCCATGGGACATTGTTGTACACTCCCTCAGCAATTTGAAAAACAACAACAACAAATAAAAACAAAAAAGTGAAACAAAATCCTTTTGCAATGTACTCCAAAATAGCCCAAGTACAACCAAGGCTGTCCAGAAACACTTGGATTGCTGCCACGGCTGAATACCAAGGAATGTGGAGGGACAGGGTGTGGTGGAAAGATGGAGGTCAGTGAACTAACAGGATCATCTACTTCACTCCCCTAAAACAATTCTTTCTTGATGGTGAAAACATACAGAAATCTGAAGAGAATCTCACACTTAATTGTCAGAGAGTCTCAAAATCTCAAATCAAATCTCATTGACACTTGCCAACAGCCAGATCCAAAGAGTTCTCATTATGCACAGTGATATATTGGCATGGACAATGGTACTGGACTTAAGTAGTCATTTGAGAAGAAGATTTATGGTACCCACAATGAGTACAGTCTTCAAATTTGATATTAACTTTGTGTATCCATGTTGGTTGAGGCAAGCCGATATATGAATTTGGCAGCTGCCCCATTAGATATAAACACCCACCATATTTACCTCATTCTAGTATAAAAGAAAAGGTAAAACCTTGCTGAAGGAAATTAACCATGAATACTAACCCCATGAAATTATATTTAAGTCTTTAAATTTTTTTAATTCATGGTTTTACTTCTTAAGTAGTAAGATATTCATCAAGAAAAGTCTTTGATCTTTTTTTCCTGATTCTTCTCGCTGAAATTAGCTACTCTTGACTTCAGTAATTCTGGTAAATGCAGGATACAATCCATGACTGTGGTACAGCTGTTCCGTGCCAAATCAAATTCCACATATGCTGTCATAAGAGGCTGTACAGAATACAGACCTTGGAAGAATTAATTATCCAAAGATAACAAAACATGTAGGTACTCTTGCTTCTTGAGGCCATGATATGGGAATACAGAATTCCACCAGGGTTTCCAGGCAATGATTATGATGTACCATTCTGTCACATTCTAGTACCCAACCCACTCATATATTCACATAGTTTCTACTTTATTGATTTCAGCATTCAAATTGATTATTTCCTGTCTTCTACTCCTTCAGGATAAGTTTGTTTTATCCTAAGGCTTTGCGTTGTTCTGTTAATTATCTAATGTGAATAACCACCATTTTCTTCATATGGGCACATAGTGCAATAAGCATTCTTTGAATCACTGGTTGCAAACTGTCCAATCAGTTCGGGTATGTTGCATCTTTATTGTAATTGAATTCTAGGAAATATTTGTTTTCTTCCCTTATTTCTTCCTTGACCCTGTTATGATGTAGTTCCACAAAGTTCAATGGTCCAATAAGACACAGGGAACTACTCTATTTTTTATTTGTTTTTTTCAACAACAATATTTTATTTTATAAATATCAAAATTATGACTCTAGTTTAACCTACACATAGCAAAATTTTATTTCAAGAAACATGATAAAATGATTCTATGAAATAATGAAGACATTAATTTTTATTGTCAATATTGATATAAGAACACTGAGTTAATAATAGCACTTCTGTGAATCATTCCTTTTAAAAGTCATAATTTTCAATGTAGACCAGGGAATTTTATAAAATAATTTACCTTGAAACTAGACAAAACTTTACTTTTGAATTAGGTACAAATACAATATAATCATTAGCAATAAAGTCAGCCCAGTGTGGTGCTGAATATACTTTTCAGTATAAACTTTTTCTTTTAGTCATAATATATCAAAACTTTTTTATGTATTTTGAAGTGTGTGTGAGTATGTGTGTCTGTGTTTCTTTCTCTCTGTACCTTTATGCAAATTATGATTATTCAAGCACCTACTTTCTCCCCATATTTGTACCTCCTCCATTTTAACAAGCTTTTCTAAAGTAAAGAGAATAAAGAGGAGTTTATGCTCATTTCAAGAAATAGAAATGGATTAAGGTAGAGGCCAACAATGGTATTGTCTTCATCCTTGAAATAAGAAAAGAGGAGTATAGGATATATGATTAAATACTCATCAATGAAATTGACTGGCATAATGATGCTTTTATTTTCATGTGCATATCGCTACAGGCATGAAGTTGTTTGATAGATGTGAAAACAAGTATAACTCAGAAAAGAGCCATGCATTTTTGAAAGAAAATAAGTGAGGCTATAAGGTTACTCCATTCGTGGGTGTGCTTTTTAGCAAATTGGAGGTGTACTGGAATGTAAAAAATGTTGGATCATAAATGTTGCCTGGCAACACTGCTGGAATTCTATATTGTGGTATCATGGGCCAAGAACCAGAGAGCAACTTATGTTGGATATTTTAGTCACCCAAGATAAGTATCTCATACAACATTTAATGACAGCATTTGTAGAAATTGGTTCTCATGACCAAGTCATATCCAAATCCCTGGAAGTTGAGCTGCATCTATTAATATTACCCAATTCAAGATTACCTAATATCAGAGAGTACACTCTGCGGAGAAATAGTCCAAAGACTTTTGTTGAGGAACATCATCTTCCCTAAAAAGTAATACTATGGATTAAGAAGATAAAAAGACTCAAAATTATTCAACAAAAGGCAAGTTTTCCATTGTTGACTTCCTTCAGGAAGGTGTTAATTTATTTGTTACACTAGACTGAGGAATAATAGGATAGCAGTTCATCGCTAATAAAGCAAGTCCCCAACAACTACTATCTGATATCTTCTTAAACCTAGGACACACACTGACATTTAATTATGTGCACATCTTACTGCTAAAATCTGTGATTAAACCATCATCCCTTAAGTTTGGCAAAATCTTTTGGGAACCAAGTAAGTGGTAACTTGTAGGGGTGTAGTATGGCAGACCATCTCATTCACTGATTATATAATTATTTAATTATTGAAACTAATAGTCATTAGGACACAACTTTGGGAAGGGGTTGATGTGAGATCAACTGGTTGTTTGATTATATAGTTTTAGAAAACAATGTTTATGCCATCTAGAATATCCGAAGTTCGGTGCCACCTTGTGGAATCAATTATGCCAGATGAGCTAAATTCATAATTAAATTATTTAAATCGATGATTGGGTTTAATATGCAAGATAATCTATGTATAGGTATAATTATTTAAATAAATAATCCTGTATTCCATAATAAGTCCAGGCAAATTCCATCTTGGGGATTTAAGTATGCAATATTATCACATCTTTTTATTTTTATTTTAAAGTCAATTCTATTTTTAACCCAAATCGGGTTACTCTGATGGGAGATGTTATTCTGTATATATGTTTGTCATACTGGTTAATAAAGCCCTGTGGCCAATAGAAAACTAGATAGGCAGGGCTAGGAGACTAGAAGGAGGAAAGAGGAAGTAGCAGGGAGGAGTTGAGATGTAGCCAGGGAGGAAGGAGGACGCCCGCCGCGGCTCCCGGATAAGACGACCACGTGGCAATACTTAGATAAGTAGAAATGGGTTAATAATTAAGACAGAGCTAGCCCATAAACAGTAATGGTAATTGGCCAACAGGATTGTATCAAATATAGAGTCTTCTACGTGTTATTGGGGGCCAGCACGCCAGACCAGCGGCAGGCAGGCTGGCTGGAAAACTACATGCTACAGATGGCGCCCAACGTGGGGCCGGTTCTGGTGGCGCAGGCCAGTAGGATTTACTGAAGGAGGCAGAGGCAGGCTGGCCGGAAAACAACAAGCTACAAATGGCGCCCAACGTGGCTGTAAGAACTTTCACTTAAAACTAATAAGAGCTTAAGAAATGTTTTAGAAACAAAGGAACAGAGACTAGCAAGACTTATTGGTAGCAACATTTTCTCGGTTGGATTTGTTTTGTTGTAGACAGAGATTTGCGCGGCTCCTTTAAGGAAGGTTTCCAATTAGCATAAGCGGTAAAAAAGCCGCGTTGCTTTTAAAGAGCTCTGCTAACAATTCATTGGTGTGTACGAGAGCTGCAATGAAGGTTTACACTGTGTTTTCAAAAATAAGCTGGCTTTGGAGAGAAAAAGAAACAGGATGCAACGGTTTAAAAAAGAAAAATGGAACTAAATGGATGGCTATGGTGGCACACACCATTAATCCCAGCACTCAGGAGACAGATACAAGCAGATCTCTGTGATTTCAAAGTAAACCTGGTATGCAGTGAATTCCATGACAGATAAAAGTTACACAGAGAAACCCTGTCTCAAAATATGTAAAAATAGAAGTAGAATAAATAGAATAATAAAAAAGCCACATAAAAATGGAAAGCACAGAGAAATTTTGGATATTATACACGCTTCTGTTGTCTTTAAATTATTTGATTGCTGAGAAAATAACTACTGATAAAAGAAATGCTTCTGGATTAATTCAATTTATATATTTTAAAAATGCTTTGACTCCAAAATTTAAGCCTAAGGACAAGTTACTGGGGAAAAGGATTTCTATTTTTGTCTCCACAGAAAATGTAAAGCTGTGGATTTCTTCCAGATTAATATAGTTTGATCAAGCCAGACCCCCTGAAACAGCTCCCCAGGTGATCCAACATTCAAAGCAGTTGAGACAAAGCCTTGCAGACTACTGCCAAGATTTCTGCGTCTTCTTAGGATCCTCATGACAGCGCCCCCTACCAGCAGCAAGTAGTTTGGAAAGAACGATGTCCAAATTCCCATATATTGTTTATAAATGTTTGTTTTCATTTAAATGGACTTGGTTATAAATGGATACAACCACAAGCAATCTTTTTAAAGGTAAAAAGGGAATTATGGTATAGAAATGAATACTTTGCTTTGGAAGGGATTTTCTTTTGTTGATAGAATTTAAGGTCAATTTTGTGATATGTCTATTTCTCCTCTTGTTTAGGTATTGTGTTTATATAGCTCATTTAGAATGTAATGTATACTTTAACACAGATTATAGATAATTACGTATGATAATAAGAACTTATAGTTAAGTTAATTAGGATTTCTAGATTTGCAGAGATGTATTTGGGATGGATAGGCATTCTTCAAACCTTTCAAAGACCACCAGAATCTGGCATTTAAAAGGGTTTATGGATTTTCTTGACAGTGAGGCACAACTGCTCCTGGTAACACCACCTGTGTCAGAAAGGAAGATGAACATCGAAGAAACGTATTATGGAGTTCGCTTCCATCATGGCAAGACTAGCCATATGGACAAGATACTGTTCTTGTCTGGACTGTTTGACTTTATGTTGTAGAAACTGGACATGCAGGACCCACAACAAGGTGACTATTGATTCAAGATTGACATTGCTACAGGATTCCTGCTTCATGGAAGAGTCTGCCAGACAGCCAGACAGTCTACAGGACACAGAGAAAAGTTTCCTGCCTTGTTGAGGAGTCTGAACACACACTATGTCCTATGGGCTGAAGATGGAACATTACAGAAGAACTTCGGGTGACTGACCAGGCAGTGCTTTGTCTCTGTCATTTCTAGAGTTTATATATTAATCCTTCTGTGGTCTTTGAAGGACTTGAAGACAGATAGTTTTGGTTATAATTTTCTTTAGTTAGGATTAAAGATAAGTTACATATAGGACTTTAGACCCACAAAGATAGGATAGATGATATTTTCTTTAAGTCTTACAAAATGTTAATGGACTAAATATTTTTTACTGTGATTCTTATTTGATAACAGTTGTATGGCACATTTTGCTATGTTAAAGTTAAACCCCTTTTACTTTAGACAGAAAAGAGGAGATGATGGGAAATGTTATTCTGTATACATGTTTCTCATACTGGTTAATAAAGCCCTGTGGCCAATAGGAAACAAGATAGGCGGGGCTAGGAGACAAGGAGGAAGAGGAAGTAGGAAGGTGGAGTCAAGATGTAGCCAGGGAAGAAGCAGGACGCCTGCCACGGCTCTGGGATAAGATGACCACGTGGAAATACTTAGATAAGTAGAAATGGGTTAATAATTAAGACAGAGCTAGCCCATAAACAATAATGGTAACTGGCCAACAGGATTGTATCAAATACAGAGTCTCTGAGTGTTATTTGGGGCACACATGGCTGTGGGACAATGGCGGCAGGACCAGGAGTCCGTCGGAGAGGAACCTGCAGTAACAGGAGTTAGGGAGAAGAAAGCCGGAACTGGTCTGCATGGCCCCTACAGATCTGCCTGGGATCTTTTAGATTCTCTTCAGTCCATACTCTACTCTTGGTGCTTCAACTCAGATTCCCTGCCTTGAACTCTATGCCAGTTTGAATATGATCATGAGGATAGTGCCTCCCAGACCACTTCAAATGTTCAGGTGTTATTCTCTGTATCCAAACCTTTTTCTAAGTGTTCTCAGTCACTGAAATAAACTTATATCCTAGAACTAGGAAAAAAAATTGTCTAAGAGAAACTAAAGGAAAGCCAGACAGAAGATTGTTAAAATGAAGAGAAAGTATGGCAGTCAAGGATTTATGAATGGAAGAAAATGACAATCTGGCCCTGAGACACTGAACATAGGAAAGAGATACAAGGAATTTTGTGCTTTCAAAAACTTTGTTATGGGTGCTTCTAGAATGTTCAGGAACAAATGGGGGGGCTGTTGGTACTGTGCGCAAGCTGCAGGAAGTAGGATGGGGAATTACACATATCAGGCCAGATGTAGGCCAGGATGCAGTATCCTTGTAGACTTGTCCACTGATCCTGCCTGATATGGGTACTCTGGACCAAGTATACTGACTTACCTGGGCATAGCAAGCTAAGCACATGGTGCCCAGACTGTGGCACTGGGACCCTGTTTCTTCCAGTTTGTCCCCTGTGCAAAGAGAATGGAGGAAACTGGCTTATATCCTTAGGTCCAGCACCAAGAATTCCTCCCTAGGCAGCTTGTAACCACAACAAAGAAATACCAAGATATGATGGCATGGCATGTTCTGCAAATACCTTCTGTTTCATGGCATTAGTGCACCCATAATGGCAACTTACTCAGGACATTGTTGTATACTTTCTCAACCCTTTCCAAAAAACAACAAACAAATAAAAACAGTCAAACTTACAAATTCCTTGTGCACCATACTCCAAAATAGCCAACAAACAACCAAGGAAATCCAGAAATTGAACACTTGGACTGCTGCAAGGGCTGAATACCAAGGGGTGTGGAGAGACAGGGTGTGGAGGAAAGACGGGTGTCACAGAACTCACAGGGCCATCTACTTCCCTGCCCTAAAAATTTGTTTTTGGACCCTGCCATCCCCAGAAAACCCCAAGATAGAACAGTGTTTGGCTGGCTGGCAAGCCTCCATACCACCCTTAGTGAAACTACCAAAACATCATGCCAGGGTGTAGCATAAGGGAGCCACTAAATAAGCAATTTCATGGATGTAGTTATTGGGCGTGAGTGATGGCCCTAGCTGACCATCCAAGTTATTATGAAGGCCACTCCCCACAAGCATGGAGATTCAGAATCTATCTACTTATCCATGGCCATCCATAAACACCTCAGCTGCCAGGATGGCCTTTGTACAGCTAGATCATTGCAAACTGGGGAAAAACAAATTATAGTCAAGCCTTACAGCCAAGAAATGGACTAAGAGACAGACACAGGGCTGTCAGGGAGCAGGGTTGAGGTATACAAGAGTAGATGCAAATAGGAAGCTGTACAGTTGCTCTTGAGGTGAGACAATCAAACTCATTGAGGCCCTAATCTTAGCATTATCTTCCCACTTGGGAGAAGGCATGTCTGGGATGGACACAAGCTAAACTGAAGGCAGATATGTGCACTCATATGGGAATCATTTTTATGATGTATAGATGACAAAGCTGAACATTTGATCTACATTCCTGTGGTACCCTCAATGAGTATTCACTTGGAATGCCACCAGCATATAATCTGAAGCAGGAACCATCAGGGAGATTGGAACAACCTTGACATTTTCCCAGAAATCAGGCTGCCCAGTTCCCTAGATATGGGCACAAAGACACATTAAAAGAAATAACATTCCATCCAACCTGCCTCCTTGCATACCAAAGGCTGGCTCAAGTTCCCCCAACTAACCATATCCTAGGAATCACCAGGCACTGACTGTTAGATATTTTTAGGTCTGTTAAAATTCTACCTCCTGTCCACAGCCTTTCACTCTACACCTTTCAACAGATACTACTTATGAAACTTTTTTTCCTTTCTCCCAATCCATAACACACTCATATATGGGACATTTTGGATCTTATGTAGAAATCCAACTATGCATTATCTGTCATAGTTACAAGAGTTTTAAATGGTCTGGGGAAAGGCAAGCTACACACCTAGGGTAAATAAACAATTCTCTGTTATCATGACAGTGTGCTTATAGCATATATCCTCCCTTGTACTGGAGAGAGACTTCTCACAAAATTTCAGGTGTCCCCAGAGGATGCCTTTAGTTGTCTACATCCTTCACCTCTGGGGAACCACACACACACACACACACACACACACACACACACACACACACGCACGCACACACACGCATGCACGTGCACACACACAAACAAAAAATGTGTTCATAGACAGAATGGGACAGCACATCAACCTGTGGTTAAAAAAAAAGACCATCCCATACCAAAAGACCTGAGCCAGTACACATTGGTCCCTCTTGCCTTGTATCTATCCACCTTCATAGCTACCTCCTCCACTATCTGTTTCTCCCTCCATGGCTCTTATATACAGTTACAACCATGGTATCCAGGGCAGCTAGGTCATTCTGGATCCATAATATATACAATATTTTGTAGGGAATTGATTTTTAATACACAAATGAGAGCCAGTCTCATATAAACACCAACAGACTACAGAGGCCCTCCTTCACACTGTTTATATCTTCTAAAATGATTGCGAGGTGAAGACCACTGCCCTGGCCCCCTGATGACTACCTTGTCTAATGTCTTCTCATTCTCCCACTCTACACAGCTTCCTGAGACATCAACTGTAAGATTACAATGAACACAATGTATGTATATTTTGGGGAAATATGTGGGGTGCTATGAGTTTCTAGAATTGCAAGTCATGACCCAGAAACATAAGGTTTCTCTCTCTCTCTCTCTCTCTCTCTCTCTCTCTCTCTCTCTCTCTCTCTCTCCATCTCTCATTCATGGGAAGGCATATTCCCCAAATGGGAGATCAAGTAGTAAAATGGTCAGATTCTCAATTACAGGAAGCATCATGATATGACCAAGACAAGTGTGGAGTGTGGCAATCTCAAGAGGTATCTTGCAAGTCTTCATCCACATCCCTGCTTTTACTGACCTCTACTATGTGAAGGACAAGCAGTAGCATGGGAGGCACAGGAAGCATCATAGTGGTTGCCAAGGCAGCATTGCTGGGGATGACATCACAGAAAGTGAGGAGCTGCTCTCGGATCTGCAGGGGAAGGCACCTCTATCACTGCTGCCATGGCCCCTGCTACTGCTGACCTGGCCACCATAGTAATCTCCTCATAACTGCAGTGTCCTGGTGGAGTGCCAAGACCTGTGCCCCACAGGGTTCATTAGACAAGGTCTTCTGACCATCTGATTATTAAATAATTGAATTTTTAAAATCGGTGATGGCTCTGGCCTTCACGGCTCGGTTGTGGTGCATCCTCTTGGTAACTGATAATGTGAAACCATCCAGTTTTTAAATTACTTAATCATTTAATCATTAAAATCTATTATTATGTAATCAGTAAAAACTAGATCTCACAGTATCCCTCAAGCTCTGGGTGCAGCTCCTGGCTCCAATCAGCTGCTATGTTTATCAAACTCTAGCCAAACCCATAAGTGGTGATCCCATCATCATCTAAATAATCAAATAAGTAAATAATTGGATGGTCCTGTATATTTAATGCCCATAAGACGGAATGAAACTCCAGTGATTGTCAAAGAATAATATATAGTTCATTAAATAATGACACACAATTCACTTCCAGGGAAGACTGGCCAGACTCCAGTCATGAAGGATGGCATTATCAACATTTTAAATAATTAATATATAATCCTAAACTAATTGAATAATGAGATGATGTTGCATCCTTAAATCCCACATAATGGAGTCAGACTGAACTCTTTCTGGATTAATGATTTATTTAAACAAAAGAGTAAACAAATAATTAGATAACCTTGTGCATAAATTTCTACAAGGTGGCACCAAACTCGTAGTTTCATGGCTGTTGTAATGATCTATTTAAATGCCTAAATAACCAAGTAATGATATGATGTCTAATCATCAACTCCCACAGTCTAAGTGCAAACCTGACTAATGGTTCATAATGTCATCATTGTTTTGAATAATTTGGTTATATAATTACATGATCTGACATACTTGATCAAACAAGGTAGAACCAAACTCCAGTGATCTTTCATAATTTAATGACCAATTTTTTAGGTAAATCAGTATAACATCAGATGATGTGATGGTCTGGCACATTTGACCCCACAAGGAGGGTCAAACTCCAATGATTACTGAAAAATGATGACAGATTTTAATAACTACATGCATATAAAAATAAATTATTTGACATTTTGCACTTGACTTCTTCAAGATAAACGAAACTCAAGAGATGATTATTTAATCATGGACTTGAACAATAAAATGAATGAGTAATGAGATAATATCTCATGATTCACCCATGAGGAGATAAGAAAATGATACCATCATTGATTTAAAGAAATAATGAAATGACTTGCCACAATTATCTACAACAAGGGGTAAAAATCCACTTATCATATATCATCTAATGTCCTACTTTAATAGTTAAATAATTACAAAATTAGAGGATGATATAGTCTCCCATACTGATAAACCACAAGTTGTCTTTACTTGACTCCCATAAAATTGTGGCAAACACAATGGATCAGCGATAATTTAATCAGATTTCAGTTGTAAAATTAGTAAATAATTACATGTCATTGTGGGTCTAGAGATTAAAAGGATATCAGATATTTGATATTGGGCAGCTCCCTCATTAGAGATTAACTTTATCCAACTATCCCTCAGTCTAATGTAACAAATGGATTACCACCAACCTGAAGGAATGTTAACAATAGAAAACTCACCTTTTGTTGAATAATTGTGAATATTGTCATCTTCTTAATCCATAGTTTTCCTCCTTATGGAACATGATATTCATCAACAAAAGTCTTAGAACTTAGTCTTCTCCACGGATTTTTCCCTGATATTAGGTAATTTGGAACTGGGTAATATTAATAGCTGTAGTCCAACTTCCAGGGATTAGGCTATGACTTGGTTAGAAGAATCAGTTTACACAAATGATGTCATTAAATGTTTTATGAGATACTTATCTTGTAACACTAAGTTATCCAGTGATAACACTACATATAAGCTGATCTCTGGTTCTTGCCCATGATACCAGAATATAGAATTCCAGCAAAATTGCCAGGCAACATTTATGATCCAACATTCTGCGACATTCTTGAATACCTACCACATTCTAAAATAAGCATACCCACTAATGTGATAAACTTATTGCCTCACTGATTTTCTTCCAAAAATGCAAGGTTCTTTTCTGAGTTATACTTATTATCAAGTCTGTTAAGCAACTATATTCTCATAGTGAAATAAACCTGGCAATGAAGGCATCATTATGCCATTCAACTACATTGATGATTATTTAAAAAATGCCATATGCTCCAATTTTCTTTTCCAGAATGGGGAAAATAGCATTAATGGCCTCGACCTTTATCCTTTTCTATTTACTGAAATGAAAATAAGCTTCTATTCATTCTCTTACTTTTGGAAAAGCTTGATCCCATGCTATAGGTGCAAATATGCAGAGAAAGAAGGTGAGTGAATAATTGTAGCAATGCACAAAAACACAAAGATAAATAAATACACACACAAACACATTAGACACAAATATGACAATCATGCTAAGAAATAGTGATGCTCACATAGCTTCCATGCAACAAATACCAATAGGTTACCACTGGACTCCTGGAGAATTAGTGTAAAAAATATGAAAAAATACATGCCTTTTATAAAAAAATACACGCCTTTTATAAAAAATACACGCCTTTTCCCTCAGACAGCAGGCCGGAGTCTAGAAAATAAAATAGTCATATTCACAATAGGTTGGAAGGGTATTTTTTGGTTACCTGACTTTTTTGGTTCTATAGATATTTGTCATCATATAGGGGGAATATAACACAAAAAAGAATATTAACCACAATTATTTTACATTGATACGGGCTTTGGTTTATTGATACAAATGTAAAGTTGTTTTGTTGTACTGGATATTTGTTTCTACTCTTGTTTAAGGTACTGCACTTATGGAGCATATTTAAAAATAATGTATAATTAAGAAAAACATGTTAGTGCATATAACTGAGACCCATATTCAGGGGGTCTGTTTCAGTCTCATGCTGGATTAACAGCTATCAGTCTGGGGGGGGGCATTAGCTCCTTCTTTTTCAGATCAGCTTTCTTTATGTGTTTAGCAACCTGGTCTTGTCCTCTCTCTATGTATCTGGATTTCAGTTTGACTCTGAGCATCTAAGAGACCTCATACTGTGGAAGCAGCATGTATTCTTGGAGGTGACTTTGCAGACATATCCCCCATGGAGGATACTCCTTTAACCTAGAGACAGGAGAGAAGCCCTAGTCCCTACTTCAAATGACTTGACAGATTTACATGACCCCAACTGGAAATTATTGCCCTAAATGAGGAATGGGGATGGGGGGATGGGAGGTGAGGAGATGGTGACCAGGGTGCATGTGAGGGTGTGTAAAAGAGAGGGAGGGATGGAGGGAGGGAGGAAGAAAAGGGAAACTGTGATCGGCATGTAAAATAATAATAATAAAAAAAAGACAGATGGAAAAAAAAAGAAAAAACAGGTAAGTAGTTAGTCATCTATCAATGTGGCAAGGCACAAATTTAGAAAATGGCACAAATTTAGAAAATGAAAACAGAAATGTTTCTTCAAGCTTGATTCACTAGAATGATATTGGTATTGAAATTTGCTTGAGATTCTCATTTCCTTCAAAATGGGGCAGTCATCCAGTACAAATTGCATCACATCATTCCTGAGGGGAAAACATACAGAAAGCTGAAGAGAACCTCACTCTTCAGTTTCCAGAGAGTTGAAAATCTCCACACAATCTCATTGACACTTGGTCACAAGCCAGATCCAAAGACTTCTCATTATGTGGCAGTGATATATTGGCATGAACAATGATACTGGACTTAAAGTTTCACCTGGACATCAAGTTTTATGGAAGCCGCAATAAGTACAATCCTAAAATTTGGTATTGACTTTGTGTATCCATGTTGTTTGAATCAAGCCAATGTATAAATTAGGCAGCTGCCTCATTAGATATAATCACTGACCACATTTTTCCTAATTCTAGTCTAAGAGGAAGATTAAAACTTTGCGGAAGGAAATTAACAAAGCTACACTTACCCCATCAAAAATATCTTTAAGCCTTTTAATTTTTTTAATTCATGGTTTTATTTCTTAAGGAGGAGGACATTCATCAAGAAAAGTCTTTGATCTTTGTTTCCTGATTCTTCTCCCTGAAATTAGGTACTCTTTTCTTGTGTAATTCTGGTAAATGCAGGACAACATCAATGACTGTGGTACAGCTGTTCTTTGCCAAATCAAATTCTACATATGTTGTCATAAGAGGCTGTACAGAATAATTATCTTGGCAGAGTAAATTATCCAAAGATAACACAGCATGTCAGGTACTCTTACTTCTTGAGGGCATGTTATGGGAATTCCACCAGGGTTGCCAGGCAACAATTATGATGTACCATTCTGTCACATTGTAGTACCCAACCCACTCATATACTCACATAGTTTCTACTTTATTGAAAAATTTATTATTTCCTGTCTTCTACTCACCCAGGGCGTCACTGAGGACGGAGCTGAAGTCATCACCTAGGCAACAGAAATGGTTTGGGTTGGAGGGACAGGAAGCACGGGTGGGCGGGGCCAAGAGACTCCAGGACGGGGCAGGGGCCAAAGTGGGGAACTGGAACTGGGGCCCAGTAAGTTGGAAACCGGAAGTGGGTGTTGGGACACCACGAAGTCGGGGTGGGTCTGGAGCGGCCTGGGACCGTGGAGGCAGGGCTTCCTACCCCCTCACCCTGCGGTTTCATGGGCTTCAGTTTCAGCATCTTTGGGTCTGAAAAAAAATAGGACTCAGCGCCCAGCACCCGAGGTCGGGGAGGAGTCAGTGTCCAGTACCCGGGGTAGGGGAGGTCTCAGTGCCCAGCACTCTGGGTAGAAGACTCAGCGCCCAGCATCTGGGGAAGGAGAGGACTCAGTGCCCATCACCCTGGGTAGAGGACACAGTACCCAGCACCTGGGGAAGGGGAGGACTCAGTGCCCATCACCCTGGGTAGAGGACACAGTACTCAGCACCTGGGGTTGGGGAGAAATCAGCACCCAGCAGCAGGTATCAGGGAGGACCCAGCACCCAGCAACCGGGGTCTGGGAGGACCCAGCACCCAGCACCCGGGGTCTGGGAGGAATCAGCACCCAGCACCCAGAGTCGGGGTTGGAGGACTCAGCGCCCAGCACCCAGGCCTAAACGTCTCAAGAGGAGACCAAGCACCCAGCATCCAGCACCCAGGGGACGGACTTAACCCCAGCACCCCGCCCCAGCACCACCCAGGTTGAGTCACCCAGGCTGGGCCTCACCCAGCTTGAATCAACACCACCCTTGGCCGGGTGGAGTGGGTGGGGCCACATGAGGTGGGCGGGGTCACATAGGGCAGAGACCCCGCCCCCGGGAAGAAACCTCTATTCTGCCCTGCCCGGGAGGACTCAGAACAGCACCATGGGTGCCCACGGTTTCCCGCTTACTTCACCGCTGTGCCTGATGCCTGGAAATCTCTACCCGGCCCACCCCGGCCCTGCCCACCCCAGCCCCGCCGAGTGCTGAGGACAAAACAGAAACCAAAGCCCCACGGCCAAACGGGCAGGGTCAAACGGAATCAGCTTGGCGAAGCCCACGGGGGTCACCGAGCACCAAGCACCCACCGTGATCCCGCCCCGGGCCCTGGAGCTGCAGGGAGAAGAAGCACGAACTCCTACGCGGTGGCTGCTTCTCTGCCAGCCTGCTCTGCGCGACCCCGCGACCCCTCGACCCCGCTCACCCTGGCCAATTGCTGGAGCCTGAACTGCAGAGCAAGGAAGGGCATGGATGTCGTCTTGGCCAGGTGGGCAGGGTGTGGTTGGCGGGGCGGGCGGGGTTGTGCTGGGCCAGCGGGGCCGGGTGGGCATGGTCAGTAAATACACAGAGCTTTAACCCAGAGAGGCAGACAAGCAGAGAGAGAGAGAGAGAGAGAGAGAGAGAGAGAGAGAGAGAGTGAGAGAGAGAGAAGGAGAGGGAGAAGGAGAGGGAGAGATAGGGGGAGAGGGAGAGAGAGTGAGAGAGAGAGAGGGAGAGAGAGAGAGAGTGAGTGATAGGGTCATGCTGAGCATGATAGTCACAGTGATCACCTTTCTTCTCTTCCTCCACATTCTGGCCTTCTCTGCCCTCTACTATGAGAAGGACAAGCAACAGCACCAGAAGCACAGGCAGCATCAGAGTGGTTGCCAAGGCAATATGAACTGGGATGATGTCACAAAGAGCAAGGAACTGCTCTCTCTTGGCTCTGTAGGTGAAGCTGACTCCATCAGTGCTGCCACAGCCTCTGCTAATGTGTTCCCGTTCACCAATGCAACCACGACATGACTGTAGGGACTCAGTTCAATATTATGAGGTCAGCCCAACATAGTTAATTAGATAAGATCCTCTGATCGACTGATTATTAAATTATTGAATTTTTAAATCAGTAATGACTGTTGCTTTAATGGGTCAGGTCTAGCAATCCTTCTAGGAATTAGTGAAGTGAAACTATCCAGTTTTATAGTATTTAATCATTTATGTATTAAAATCTATTATCATGTAATCTGTGACCACTTGATCTCCCAGTGTGTCTTGTGCTCTGGGAGCTGCTTCTGGCACCACGTGTCTACTGTGTTCACCAGACTGCAGCCACCAGACTGCAGTTAAGTATTCAGAAGGCTCTGAATACTTAACTCTGATAAGATGGAAACAGTGATTTTCAATGAATTAATATTTGGATAATTAAATAATATCACAAAATTAAATATGAGGGGGTACTGAACAGACTATGGTCATGAAGGATGACATCTTGTTTGATTAAATATTTAATGCATAATTATAAAATAATTGAATCATGAGATTATGTTACATTTTTAAATGTCAGACTGAACACTTCCTGGAATAATGATTTATTTGAAAAATTAAACAAATAATTAGATGGACTTGCATATTAACTTCCACAAGATGGCTCCTAACTCGAGGTATCATGGCTGATGTAATGATCAATTTAAATGACCAAATAATCATAGCACATCATAAGCTCCCACTAGTTGACTACAAACCTGACTTATGATCCATAATGTTTTGGTAGATTTAAATAATACAATTACATAATTAGATGACCTGGCATACTTTATCACATAAGGTGGATATAAATTCTAGGCATCTGGGATTATTAAATGACCTAATTTAATACTTAAATAATTATAATATCAAATGATGAGGTGGCTTGGCACATTTGACTCCCACAAGGTTTCTCCAAACTGTGATGATCACTGAATAAATATTGATAAATTTTAATAATTAAATGATTCAATAATTAAATAACTGGATTGTGTTTTATACTTAATTCCCACAAAATTGGTGCAAATTCAAGAGACCATTGAATCTTTAATAATAGATTTCAACAATAAAATGAATGAGTAAATAATAATTACAATGTCACATAATTTACTCCTGGGGAGATACCAAAATCGTGTCATCATTTATTTAATTATGTAAGGAAATAAGGACATGCCAAAATTAACTCCAGCAAGGTGGAATCAGACTCTATCTTTCCTTTAATAGAGAATGATTCAGGGTTCTAGAGGACATCAGATATTTGATGTTGGTTGGCTGCCTCAATAGAGCTGAACCCATGTCCAATTATCTCTCTTTCTAGTCTAACAAATGATTAATACATTCCAGAAAATAGGCCACAGTGGAAAACTCACCTTTTGCTGTATAACTCAGTCTTTTTTTCCTGATCCATAGTATTACTTCTTAGGGAAGACAACATTCATCAACAGAAGTATTTGAACTGTTTCTCTACATACTATATTCCCTGATGTTAGGTAATCTTGAATTGGGTAATATTAAGAGCTGACGTCCTACTTTCCAGGATTTGACAATGACCTGATTAGGAGAATCAGTTTCCACATATGCGGTCATGAAAGCTTGCATAGGCCACTTATCTTCTAAGCGTAAAATATCCAATGATAACACTATATCTAAGTAGCTCTCTGCTTCTTGTGCCCATGGTTTTGGAATAGAGAAATCAAGCAAGGTTGCCAGGCAACAGTTATGATCCAACATTCTGACACATTCTAGTATGCGTCCCACATACTAAAACAACCCCACCCACAAATAGACTCACATTATATCCTCACTGATTGTTTTTTTCAAAAATGCAAGCCTGTTTTATGAGTTAAACATATTTTCATGTCTCCTACCAAACAACTACCTGGCTTAGTGATATACACATGAAAGTGAAAGCACCATTATCCCATTCAACTTGATTGATGTGTATTTAAATATATTTCCTATTCTTCAATTTCCATTTTTCCAGACTAGAGACCACACCATTCTTGTGCCACTACCTTAATCCATGTCAGTGTACTGAAATCAAAATAAGGTACTCTTCATAATCGTATTTTAGGATAACTTGACCACATGGTATAGGTGCAATTATGGGTAAAAAGTAAGTGACTGAATAATTGTAGCAGTGCACAAAGACACACACAGGGAAATGAATACACACGCATACCCACAACAGCAACAGCAAACGCATAAGACACGAAAATGTAGTTTATACTAAGAATCAGGCATTCTCACAGAGCTAACATGCAACAAGAACAAGTAGCTTACTTGGGTTTCCTGTGCCCACAAATCCCTTCCCCATTCTTTTAAAGGAATATCACTCACCAGATGCTAGGCCATGATTAAATTTGCCATCACTGGTGTTTCCTCCATTTCCCTTCACAATTATGATTATGCACATGGATATATACCTTCAAACTGTATGACACTGTTCCAGTATGAAGTTTTAGTCTTATGGCAAGACAAAGTTTCACATTAGTATAGCTTGGCTTGGTCATATAATCCTCACATCCTGCTAACTCCGCACTTCTATATAAAGATAACAAAATAAATAAATACCTTAGAGAACTATGCTCTGTTTGATTGTTTGTGTATCACTAGTTTGTTTTGAGGAATGGTTGTTGGGGACTGTTGTTCTTTTGATGCAGCTGCCCTGGCCTAAGAAACACAAATGCGAGATTCAGCATCCACGCGGAGTTTATTAAGAGAGGGGAGAGGAAAAGAGGGAGATAGCTGGTGGCCAACCGAAAGTGGGGAGAGAGAGAGAAAGACAGAAATGGGCAGAAGCATGAGAGAGAGAGGCAAGAGAGAGGGGCAAGAGAGAGAGGTGCACTTGGCGCACTTGCTTTAAAAGGGGAGCTTGTTCATTCATAACCTGGTCTCTGCGCAGCCAGTTAGAAGCTTGAGCAGCTAGGTAAAGCATGACATAGTGATTACGAGGCCATAGGCGTCCCACCCAGAGGCAGGGTCCACAGACTGCCGAGCCCCAACATTCCCACCTCTTATTGCTTTTAAAAAGGTGGGGGTTGGGCATGGCCCAGTAGGGTCCAGACTGCAGTTTTCTAATATTCCCACCTCTTATTGCTATTAAAAAGGTGGGGGTTGGGTGTGGCAGGTCAGGGAATAAGGGCGTTGAGTTCTCAAAAGATTGCTTCCTGCTGACTTGGGGCATTGATCGTTTTGGGGGGGATCCGAGAAAGCCTGGGTGCTGCCACGTCCAGGTAAGAAGCTGGTTATTTCATTGCAGTCCTCACTGTATGGAACTCTGGTGTCTCTCTGAGATCTCTTGAGATGTTAGCAGAGCAGAGGACAAGGTTAGGTTTTTCTTTTTAGGTGTTAGTACTTAATAGGAGAAATGTAAGGTGGGGAGGAGTTCCCAAGGGGGTCCCAGGACAAGGAAGAAAGTCCCGAGGCCAGGAAGAATTTGAGTAATATTTATTTGGAGAGAATCTGACCTGTTTGGATGGGTCCAATTTGGCTCCCTGTAACTTACAAGAATCCTTTGAGTTTGTGAAAACATAAATATTAGGACACATTAGCAGCATACTCATGTTAGAAATGATTTGGCTGAAAGAAATAACAAATACAACTGACAGATTTTTAGCACAATGAAAAACACCTTAATTTTGAGCTAATAGTTAGTTATGATCGTATAGTGGCATAGTATGGTGTTTAGTACTCTGTCAGAATTGGATTAGTAGCTCATTAAAACTTTATTGGTTAAGACTATAAACAGTAGCAACCTTAAAATATCCATTTCTGAAGTATGTTTTGTAACAATTGGAACCGTGGCTGTAAGCTGACAAAACTACCAGTCGTCAAAAGTATCAGAGTTCTTGAGAAGGATAAAATTATACCTGAATGATTAGAGAGGAACAGAGACTCACTAGCTGGCAGCTTTGGCAGCCACCCCCAGGTCATCCACAATTGTGGTTAGAGGCTTTAAGGATATCTGCCTTCTGTTGATGGCACACGACCTGTGGATTAGGAGCTTTTTGAAGATTTACCTACCGTTGGCCCAAGCAACGTGGAGAAAGTTGATACCACTGCCTTTTTTATCATGGTCCATAGAGCCCTTTGCAGCACTTGAGATGAAAGGCAGGATTGCTCAGTGGCTAGCATTGCCATGTTTGTGCATGGAGCTTCATCGGTGTCCATCAATCTTTTTGGAGAAAATGGGTGGTGCCAGCAGCTGGCCTGTCTCTCTGTTAAAAAAAGCTTTTTAATGAAACATTTTAAATGCCCTATTCTCTAGATCTCTGAGCATTTGAGGGACGACTGCCTGTTTAGTATACCTTAGTGTACAAAATTTGTCTTTAGTTACTTGCCTTAAACACATAGGTGGCTAGGTTGGGGTTCATTCCTATAACTAATTAATCTGTCTGGAAAACTGGATCCAAAATTAGAGGCTGTAAAGGGATGATATACTCAGATCCCTCCAGCCTGACTGTAACTGGTTTTAACTGAGTAGGTTAGACTTACACTTGTAAAGGACAAAGAGGTAGGGAAAACCTCCCTTTGATAATAGAAGCTTAACCTTTATAAACAGCTTAGAGGAAGTACTAGGTGGCATAAATGTTTTATTAGTTTGAAATAGATATTTATAACCATAAATGTTTACCACCATTTAAAGACACATAACAATTTAGATATATTTGACTTAATACAGTTGAATTTAAGTTGTAGAGTTTAGCTTATTTTTGTATAAAGTTAAAATTAAATTACATGTATAGATACAACATAGTCAGTGAAAAAAGAAATTAGAGACAAAGAATAAAAGGCAAAAGGTAAATGAATTACAGGTTTTTTGGTTGTCTGGTGTAGCAGATTAAAGAACCACAGAGGGGGGAGGGCTTAGCAGGCCACATGGTCAAGATGGCAGCTTCCATAAATTCCTTCCCAACAGCTGGCAGAAATTACAAAGTTTTGAGATATAATTTTGTTGGCTCTTTCTCTCCACGAGTGGGGCAGATGGCTTTGTGAAACTAAAAGGACACTGGAGTCCAAGGGGTAAAACTTCCATTGAGACCCCTGTAGGTCTGAGAAAAGTATGTACCAGTCTAAGGGCAGTGCTAGGGTATAAAACCCGAGAGACCCCTCGTGGGTCTGAGAAACGAATGCACCAGTCAGCATGAGTGGTGCTAGGCCCAGCACAAAATCCAAAAGCCTCATTCATGGGGAAAAATGAAAAACTCTGAGTAGGTGCTACCTCAGCCCCGCTCACTGTTGAGATGGGCTGCAGCTGTGGAGGGCAGGAGAGTTTTAGAGCGGTGGGAAGAGAACAAAAACAAGTTTAGGGAAAGAGATTGTTTAGCAGAGAGATAGAAAAAAAAAAACTCCTTCCATTTACCTGTTCGCTGGCAATAATTTTGGCCAATTTGACTTATTTTGTAGGGTAGGCTGGTTTATTTCCCATGGGTGAAGTAAAACTGGCCAATCATTTTTGGCCCTATAAGGACTCAGCAGTTCAAAGGCAGGAAGGCTTGAAGCCAGAATCTTAACTCACCAGTGGGAAATGTCCCAGACCCTAGGGAAACGAGTTACAATGAAAAGAGTACTTTACCAAATTGAAGACTGTGTGGGATGGTATTTCCAGCAAACAGGTGGATGGAAGCGGGCCTCTGGTTCAAAATCAGGGTCCCCAATTGTCTCTTGCTAGCCACCCACTAGCAGACAGCTGCAGAGTCCTTGAGGAGAGCCTGACCGAGTCACGGAACCAATGTTGTTTTTTTGATACAGCTGCTGTGATGCAGCTGCTATGCCTAAGAAACACAAACACAAGATTCAGTGCCCACGTGGAGTTTATTGAGAGAGGGGAGAGGAAAGAGGGGGGTAGCTGGTGGCCAACCGAAAGCTGGGAGAGAGAGAGAGACAGAAGGGGCAAGAAGCAAGAGACAAAGGCATGAGAGAGGGAGATGAGAGAGAGGGACAAGAGAGAGAGGTGCACTTTGTGCACTTGATTTAAAAGGGGAGCTTCCACATGCTAAACCCGGTCTCCACCCAGCCAGGTAAAAGCTAGGTAAGGCCTGACTTAGTGATTAAGTGGCCATAGGCGTCCTGTGCCCATCAGAGGTGTGGCCCGCAGAGTGCCGAGCCTCAATATTCCCACCTCTTATTACTATTTAAAATGTGGGTGTTGGGCATGGCCCAACAGGGTTTGACTGCAGATTACTAACATACATGTTCTAAAATGTTAAGCTTAAAACAAGTAACTGAAACAAAGTTGTCTATTCATACCTACCTAGACAGACTTCTAATAATAAGATATCTGTAGAGTAAGGCATTTAAAATGTTAACTGCACTCACTCCCTCATAGGCATACTATCAGAATATGCAAACAGGCCTTGCATATTATGGATCAAAGGCCTCATTTGCATAGCTGGGCGCCAGCATAGAAGACAGACCTAATTAACACAAGTTTAGCAGCAGACACTTTCTTTTTGGATCTCATTTGCATTTAATTTGCATGTGATCTCCTCCCTTGCTGGTGACCTGGGTCATTTGCATGTCAGCGACTCCCACAACATCTCATTTGCATTTCATTAGCATTCTGGGAGCAGTGAGCTGACCCCGCACACTCATCTGCATGCCCCGCACTCTCATTTGCATAACACCCCCTCTCTGCTCTCTGCCCCAAGTTTCACCATGGACCCCTTGTGAATTCCTCCTCCTCCTCTGCCGGCCAGGGGCCCCATCAGATGAAGTCATATCCCCAGCCCCGCCCTCCTGCCCTGATTGGGCATGGCCTGGGCTGATGTGACCTCACACAGCCCCAGCCCCTCCTCCTCTGACATCGCAGCAGCCATTGGTCCCCTTCATGTGCCTGGCTCTGCCCCACTGACGTCATAGCCAATGCCTGGCCCCGCCCTTCTTCCCGACACTGGATCCCGCCCACCAGCATGTTATATCCACCCGCCAATCAGCCCATCCATGCTGCTGCCATTTTTTTACCATGTCGGCCCCCACAATTTGGGCTTTGTTGAGGGAGGCGGGGATTCCCCAAATTTCAGGGAGAAAGAGGGCGAGGCCCAGAAATCCAAGACAACAAATTTCCTCCCGAGTCCTACAGGGTCATGTTATACCTTTACTTTCAGCTCCAGCGGCTGGGAATGGCATCTGCCAGTACCGGAAGAGCTGCATCCACCATCTTTGCTGTGGGTACTTTTACATTTTTATGACCGAAAAAGGCTACAGGACCATCTGTTGTGCATAGACTGGGATTCACATGTTCTGGTCAGCCCCTGCTCCCTGGGTAGCGACTTCCCCAGGTTTCCAGTGTTCCTGTCCTAGTCCTGGAATTCGGCCTTTCTACAGGTCTAGGAGAAGACAAGCATCATGGGAAATGTACTTCGTTCCTGTGATGCTCCACTATCAATACTGGAAGTATTCTGTCACCCATATTTAATGCTACTGGCAATGAAGCTGTGCATGATGGGAAATGTAGTCCTTTCCTGTGATGCTCCACCGTGACAACCGGAAGTGCCCGGTGTTTTACTGGAAGTCTCCCATAGGCCCTGTGTAATGGGAATGGTGGTTGTACACGGATTCATGGGAAATGTAGTCATTCGCAGATCAGTGAAACAGTTGACAATTTATTTCTGCATTAAATAATTCAAGATTTTTGAAGAATCATTCGCAGATTCGTGAGAAATATGAACACCTTCATGTTTTTTGCGTCACACAATTGATGTTTTTGATAAATCATCGTCAGATTTGTGAAAATTGTGGGAAACAAAATTATTGTTCCATTAAATAATTGAGATTTTTGAAAAATAATTTGCAGATTCGTGATAAATGTGGGAAGTAAATGTATTATTCTATTAAATAATCTTGACTTTTGGACATCGTTGGCCTGATTTGGGAAAAATGTGGGACTTTAAAGTTGCATCTGCAATAAATAGTATAGATTTTTGGAAAATCATTGGCAGATTATTGAAAAATAATTTTTTATTGCATAAATGATGTTTATTTTGGACACTGGCTGATATGTAGAAAATGTGATAACAAAATTAGTTTTCTATTGAAAATTATATTTCTGTGACTGTAATTGGCAGATTCGTAAAAAGCTAAATTTTTTTCCATGTTAAGTATTTTAGATATTTAGAAAATCTTTGTCAGATTCGTAAAACTTGTGTGATAATTTGAAATTATTTTTTAATAAATAATTTATGTTTTGGGGAAAATGTGACAAACTATTTGTATTAAATAATTTAGGATTTTGTACAATCATTGGCAGATTCGGTCAAAAGGGTGAAGAATTAACTTTTTTGAAATTAAATAGTTTTGAGTTTTGGATCATCATGGGCAGATTCGTGAAAAATGTGACAAATATTTTGTTTTTTTATTAAATAAATTTCATTTCTGGAAGGTCACTGGCAGATTCGGGAATCATGTAGGAAATAAAGTTATTCATCTATTAAATATTTTACATTTCAGGCAAAGCCATTAGTGCAATAGTGGAAAATGCCAGGAAGCAAATGCTTTGCTTTGAATCATTCACGGTTTTTGAAAGTCATTGGCAGATTTGCGATGAATGTGAGAAATGAAATTATTTTTCTTTTAAATGCTTGACATTTCTGACAATTTGGTTAAAAATGTGGGAAATAATATTAATTTGTGGCCAATAATTTACTGTCTTGGAAAATCATTGCCAGATTCGTCATGAATGTGAGAAATTACTATTTTGTTATAATTAATTTTGAATTTTGGGCAACCATTGGCAAATTTGTGAAAATTATGGAAGTGAAATTAATTTTCTATTGAGTGATTTAGAAATTTGAGGAAACACAGGCAGATTCTCAGTAAATGAGAGAAATTTATTTATTTCATTTCAAATAATTTCAAAGCAAACCTGGTATGCAGTGAATTCCAGGACAGATAAAAGTTAAACAGAGTAACCCTGTCTCAAAATATGTAAAAATAGAAGTAGAATAAATAATGTAATAAAAAAGCCACGTAAAGATGGAAAACAAAGAGAGATTTTGGATACTATAAGCAATTCTGTTGTCTTTAAATTATTTGAATGCTGAAAAAAATAACAGCTACTGATAAAAGAAATGTTGCTGCATTAATTCAATTCATATATTTTAAAAATGCTTTGACTCAAAAATTTAAGCCTAAGGGCAAATTACTGGGGAAAAGGATTTCTATTTTCGTTTCCACAGAAAATGAAAAGCTATGGATGCTTTCCAGACTTATATGGTTTGATCAAGCAAGACCCCCTGAAGCAATGTCTACAGCCAAGATTTCTGCATCTTCTTTGGAACCCCATGACAGCGCCCTCTACCAGCAGGAAGTAGTTTGAAAAGAACGACACACAAATTCCCAAATATTTTTTTATAAATGTTTGTTTTCATTTAAGTGGACTTGGTTATAAATGGCTATGACCACAAGAAATCTTTTTAAAGGTAAAAGGGGAATTATGGTATAGATATGAATACTTTGCTTTGAAATGGATTTTCTTTTATTGACACAATTTAAGGTCAATTTTGTGATATGTATATTTCTCCTCTTGTTTAGCTATTGTGTTTATATAGCTCATTGGAAAATGTAATGTATAATTTAGTACAGATTCTAGAGAGTTACCTATGATAGTTAAAACTTAGAGTTAAGTTAGTTTGGATTTCTAGATATGCAGATATGTATTTGAGATGAATAGGCATTCTTCAATCCTTTCAAAGACCTACAGAATATGGCATTTAAAATGGTTTAGGGATTTTCTTGACAGTGAGGCACAACTGCTCCTGGTAACGCCACCTAAAGAAGAAAGGAAGATGGATATTGAAGAAACGTGTTATGGAGTTTGCTTCTATATGGCAATACTAGCCATTTGGGCAAGGTACTGCTCTTCTGGATTGTTTGACTTTATGTTGTAGAAATGGACATGCAGGACCCACAAAAAGGTGGCTGCTGATGCAAGATGGACATTGATACAGGATTCCTGCTTCATGGAAGAGGCTGCCAGACAGCCAGACAGTCTACAGGACACAGAGAAAAGTACCCTGCCTTGTTGAGGAGTCTGGACACACACTATGGCCTATGGGCTGAAGATGGAACATTAAGAAGAACTCCGGGTGACTAACCAGGCAATGAGTTGTCTCTGTCATTTCTAGAGTTTATATATTATCCTTCTGTGGTCTTTGATGGAGTTGAAGACAGGTAGTTATGATTATAGTTTTCCTTAGTTAGGAGTAAAGATAAGTTACATATAGGACTTTAGACTCACAAAGATAGGATTGATGATATTTTCTTTAAGTCTTACAAAATGTTAATGGACTAAATATTGTTAACTGTGATTCTTATTTGATAACTGTTGTATGGTATATTTTGCTATGTTAAGGTTAAACCCCTTCTTTTACTTTAGACAGAAAAGAGGAGATGATGGGAGAAGTTATCCTGTAAATATGTTTCTCATACTGGTTAATAAAGCTATGTGGCCAATAGGAAACAAGATAGGCGAGGCTAGGAGATAAGGAGGAATAGGAGATAAGGAGGAATAGGAGATAAGGAGGAAAGAGGAAGGAGAAGGGAAGAGTCAAAATGTAGCACCAGGGAAGAAGCAGGACGCCTGCCTCGGCTCCCCGATAAGACGGCCACATGGAAATCTTAGATAAGTAGAAATGGGTTAATAATTAAGACAGAGCTAGCCCATAAACAATAATGGTAATTGGCCAACAGGATTGTATCAAATACAGAGTCTCTGAGTGTTATTTGGGGCTGGTGCGGCTGCGGGCCTCCGGGAAGTAACAACCTGCCATAACAAGGAATAGGTAATAATGCATTTCAAGCAGGGCAGGTGGAGATAATCATGTATTTCCCATAGGTGAGGCAGAGACATGATGCATTTCACACAGGCAAGATACAGATAATGATATATTTACCACTGGTGATGTATCGATAGTGATGCACTTCCCACAGGTTACATGGAGACAATGATGAATTTCCCACAGAAGAAGTAGAACAGTGATGAATTTCCAACAGGTGAAGTGAAGAATGAGGTAGGGAAAATTATGCATTTCCGACTTGTGAGGTACAGACAATGATCCTGTTCTCACAGACGAGGTAAGATAATGATATATTTACCACAGGTGATGTAGAGATAATGATGCATTTCCCACAGGCAATGTGGAGACAATGATGAATTTCACATAAGTGAGGTAGAGACAATGAAGCATTTCCCAAAGGAGAGATACAGACAATGATTACTTTCCAACAATTGAGGTTGAACTGTGATGCAATTCCAACAGAAGAGGCAGAAGCAATGATGCATTTCATACAGGGGACGTAGAGACAATGATGCATTTACCACAGGTGAGGTAGAGACATGATTCATTTCCCACTGGCAAGGTACAGATAATGACATATTTACCTCAGGTGGTTTAGAAACAATGATGCATTTCCCACAGGTTAGGTGGAATCAATGATGAATTTCCCACAAGTGAGGTGTAGACAATGAATCATTTACCAAAGGTGAGGTACAGACAATGATGAATTTCCCACACGAGAGATAGAGGCAATGAGTATTTTCCCTCAGGTGAGGTAGAAACAATGATGCATTTCCCACAGTTAAGGTACAACAGTGATGCAATTCAAACAGGTGAGGCAGAGTCAATGAGGCATTTCAAACTTGTGAGTTATAGACAATGATGCATTTCCCACACGTGAGGTACAGATAATGATATATTACCCAC
Organism: Cricetiscus sungorus; assembly: GCA_030556225.1. Taxonomy (NCBI): domain Eukaryota; kingdom Metazoa; phylum Chordata; class Mammalia; order Rodentia; family Cricetidae; genus Cricetiscus; species Cricetiscus sungorus. Next base: position 7,710 of record JANBXA010000501.1, on the reverse strand, counting down.
AGATGAGGTGGATAAATTGTTGCATTTACAGCATGTTTGGAAGAGAAAATTCTGCATTTCCCACTGGTGAGGAAAAGATCATGATGCATTCTCCCAGCTGAAATGCTGACAATGATTGATTTCCCATAGGTTAGGTAGAGACAATGATATATTTCCCACAGGCGAGGAAGAGACAATGATACATTTCCCAAACTTTAGGTAGAGAAAATGATGCGTTTCCCAGAGGTGATTTCCCAGAGGTGACAATCATTCATTTCACAAAGGTGTGGTACAGACAATGATGCATTTTCCACAGGAAATATAGAAGCAAAGATGATTTTCCCACAGGTGAAGTGGAATCATTGACGCATGTCTCACAGGTGAGGTTGAGACAATGATTCATTTCCCATAGGAGAGGAAGAAGAGTGATGCAATTCCAACAGGTGAGGCAAATGCAATGATGCATTTCAAACAGGAGCGGTGGATACAATGATGCATTTCCCACAGGTAAGGTAGAAGAGTGATGGAATTCAAACTGGTGAGGCAGAGGCAATTATGTGTTTCAAACAGGGGAGGTGGAGACAATGATTCATTTCCCACAGGTGAGGTGGAAACAATGATGCATTTCCCACAGGTGAGTGAAGAATAGGCAATGATGCATTTTCCACAGATGAGGTAGAAATATTCATGCATTTCCCACAGGTGAAATAAAGGCAATGCTTCATTTCCCACAGGTGAGGTACAGATAATGGTATATTACTCACAGGTGAGGTGGACAAGTGTTGTATTTACCGCATGTTTGGTAGAGAAAATTCTGCATTTCCCACAGGTGAGAAAGAGACCATGATGCATTTCACCCAGCTGAAATGCCAAAAATGATGAATTTCCCATAGGTTAGGTAGAGACAATGATATATTTTCCACAGTTGGGGTAGAGACAATGATACATTTCCCAAACTTGTGGTAGACAAAATGATGCATCTCCCACAGGTGATATAGTTGCAATGATTCATTTCCCACAGGTGAGCTAGAGGCACAGATGCATTTTCCACAGGAAATGTAGAAGCAAGATGAATTTCCCACAGGTTAGGTTGAAACATTGAGGAATACTCACAAGTGAGGTACAGACAATGATGCATTTCCCACAGGTGAGCTGGAGACAATGAAGAATTCCCACAAGTGAGGTGGAGACAATGATGCATTTCCCACGGGTGAAGTAGAAACAATGATTCATTTCCCACAGGTGAGGTACAGATAATGATATATTTTCCACAGGTAATGTGGAGTAAATGTTGCATTTACCATATGTTTGATATTGAAAATGCTGCATTTCCCACAGGTGAGGAAGACACTATGATGCATTTCACCCAGGTGAATATTGAATATCCCATAGGTTAAGTAGAGAGAATGGTATATTTTCCACAGGTGAGGTAGAGACAATGATGAATATCCCATAGGTTAGGTAGAGACAATGATATATTTGTACAGTTGAGGTAGAGACAGTGATGCATTTTCCACAGGAATGTAGAAGCAAAATATACTTCCCACAAGTGAGGTGGAAACATTGAGGCAATGGTCACAGCTGAGGTACAAACAATGATCCTTTTCCCACAGGTGTGCTGAAGACAATGAAGCATTCCCAGAGGTGAGGTGGAGACCATGATACATTTCCCATAAGTGAGGTAGGCACAAAAATGCATTTTACACAGGTAAGGTGCAGAGAACGATAAATTTCCTGAGGTGAGATAATGAAAGTGATGAAATTCCAACAAGTGAGGCAGAGGCAATGATGCATTTCAAAAAGAATAGGCCGAGACAATGATGCATTTCCAATAGGAGAGGTAGAACAGTGATGCATTTCCAACAGGAGAAGTGCAGACTATGATGAATTTCATAGAGTTTAGGTAGAGAGAATGGTGCATTTCTCACAGATGAAGTAGACAATGATGAATTTCTCACCGGTGAGATAGAACAGTGATGCAATTCCAACAGGTGAGGCTGAGGCAATGATAATTTTTCTACAGGAGTGGTAGAGACAATGTTGCATTTCCCACAGTTGAGGTAGGAGCAATGATGCATTTGCCACTGGTGAGGTAGAACTGTGATGCAATTACAACAGGTGAGGCAGAGGCAATGATGCATTTCAAAGAGGGGAGGTAGAGACAATGATGCATTTCCTACATGTGAGGTAGAGACATGATGCATTTCACACAGGCAAGGTACAAATAATCATATATTCACCACAGGTGATATAGAGATAATGATGCATTTCGCATTTCCCACAGGTTGAGTGGAGACAATGTTGAATTTACCACAAGTGAGGTGGAGACAACGAAGCATTTCCCAAAGGTGAGGTATAGACAATGATGTATTTCCCACATGAGAGATAGAGGCAATGATTATTTTCCCACAGGTGAGGTTGAAACAATGATGCATTTCCCACAGTGATACAATTCAAACAGGTGAGGCAGAGGCAATGATGCATTTCAAACAGGGAAGGTGGAGACAATGATGCATTTCCCACAGGTGAGGTGGAGACAATGATGCATTTCCCCTAAGTGAGGTAGAAATAATTATACATTTACCACAGGTGAGGTGGAGCCAATGATGCATTTCCCACAGGTGAAGTAGAAACAATGATTCATTTCCCACAGGTGAGGTGGAAAAAATAATGCATTCCCAATGGTGAGGTAGAAACATCGATTCATTTCCAAAACTGAAGTAGAGGCAATGATGCATTTCACAAAAGTGAGTTAGAGACAATGATGCATTTCCAACAGGACAGGTAGAGGCAAGGATGCATTTCACACAGGTGAGGTAGATACATTGATGCATTTTCCACAGGTGCAGTGGAGACCATAATGCATTTCCCATAATTGCGGTAGGGACCATGATGTACTTCCCACAGAGAAGGTGCAGACAGCGATGCATTTCCCACAGGTAATGTTGAGACAATTATGCATTTTCCAAAGGTGATGTAGACAAAATGTGATGGGAGATGTTATTCTGTAAATGTTTCTCATACTGGTTAATTAATAAAGCCCTGTTGGCCAATAGAAAACTAGATAGGAGGGGCTAGTAGACTAGGAGGAGGAAAGAGGAAGTAGTTAGGGGAGTCAAGATGTAGCCCGGGGAGGAAGGAAGACGCCCGACGCTGCTCCTCATGAGCCACGTGGAAATAATTAGATAAGTAGAAATGGGTTAATAATTAAGACAGAGCTAACCTATAAACAATAATGGTAATTGGCCAACAGGATTGTATCAAATACAGAGTCTCTGCATGTTATTTGGGGTTTACCTGGCGGCGGGACCATGGTGGCAGGACCAGGAGGCCAGCGGGTAGGAATAACCTGCCATAACAAAAATGATCATTTCCCACAGGTGATCTTAAGACTATGATGCATTTCCCTCAGGTAAGGTAGAAAAGTGATGGATTTCCCTCAGGTAGGTAGAGACAACGAGGAATTTCCCACATTTGAGGTTACAAAATAATGAATATCTCATAGGTGAGTTAGAGGCAATGATGCATTTCGCACAGCTGTCATGAAGACAATGATGCATAAATACTGTTGAGATAGAAACAGTGATGAATTTCTCATAGGTGAGGTAGAGACAATGACTCACTTCCGACAGGTGAGGTAGAAACAATGATGCATTTCCCATGAGTGAAGTAGAGACAATGATGCATTTCCCACATGTGAAGTACAGATAATGATATATTTCCCACAGGTCAGGTAGAACAGTGATGCAACTCTAACAGTTGTGATAGAGGAAATGATTCATTTCTTGTTATGGCAGGTTTTCCCCACCGGCTGCCGCCGGTCCTACTGCTACAGTCCTGCCTCCACGTGAGCCCCCAAATAACACTCAGAGACTCTGTATTTGATACAATCCTGTTGGCCAGTTAACATCATTGTTAACTGGCTTGCTCTCTTTTAATGATTAACCCATTTCTACTTATCTAAGTATTTCCCCGTGGCTCATCTTATCCGGGAGCCTCGGCTGGCGTCTTCTTTCCTCCCTGGTCTACATCTTGACTCCTCCTTTTTATTTACTCTTTCCTATTTGTCTCCTAGCCTTGCCTATCTAGTTTCCTATTGGCCAATGGGGATTTATTAATTAACCAGTATGAGAAACATATTTACAGAATAACATCTCCTATCAATTTCCTACAGGTAAGGTAGAACAGTGATGCATTTCCCTCAGGTGAGGTAGTCGCAAAGATGCATTTCTCACAGATGAGGTAGAGGTAATGATGTATTTCCAACAAGTGAGGTAGAGTCAATGATGCATTTCCCACAGGTAAGGTGGACACTATTATGCATTTCCCACAGGTGAGTTAGAGTCAATGATGCATTTCCCAAAGTTGAGGTGGAGACAATGATGCTTTTCCCACAGGTGAAGTGCAGAAAATAATGAATTTCCCAGTGGTGAGTTGGCAACAATGATTCAAGCCCCCCCAATTTAAGTGGACAAAATCATGCTTTTCACAATGGTGAGGTAAAGACGATGATGCATTTTCTACAGGTGAAGTGGTAACAATAATCTATTACCGACAAATGAGGTAGAGACCATGATGCATTTCCCACATGTGGGTTAGAGAAAGTGATACATTTCACACAGGTGAGGGAGAGATAATGAAGCCTTTCCAATAGATGAGGTGGAGAAAATGATGCATTTCCTTCAGGTAAGGTAGAGACAATGATGCATTTCCCACAGGTGAGGTAAAGAGAATGATGGTTATTCCACAGGTGAGGTAGAGACAATGATGCATTTGCAACAGGTGTGGCAGAGACAATGATGCATTTCCCACAGGTTAGTTTAGACACTGATGCCTTTCTCACAGGTGAGGTAGAGGCAATGATGCATTTCCCAGAGGTGAGGCAGAGACAATGACCCATTTCCCAAAGATGAGGTAGAGACAATGATGCATTTCCCACAGTTGAGGTGTAGACAATGTCGCATTTTTCAGTTGTCAGGTTGAGACAATGATGCATTTCAAACAGGTGTGGTAGAGACAATAATGCATTTCCCACAGAAGAGGTAGAGACTATGATGCATATTCCACAGGTGAGGTAGAGTCAATGTTGCATTTCCCACAGGTGTGGGAGATAAAAAGAAGGATTTCCATAGGTGATGTGGATAATGATGCATTTCCCACAGACTAGGTAGAGTCAATGATGCATTTTCTAGAGGTGATGTAGAGACAGTGATGCATTTCCTACAAGTGAGGTAGAGGCAGTGCTCCATATCCCACAGGTGAGGTGGACACAATGATGCATTTAACACAGTTGAGTTAGAGACAATGATGCATTTCCCACAGGTGAGTTAGAGACAGTGATACATTTCACACAGTTAAGGTAGAGACAATGGTGGATTTCCCTCAGGTGTGGTAAAGACAAAGATGTATTTCTCACTGGTGAGGTAGAGAAAATGATACATTTCCCACAGGTTAATTTCAACAGGGAAGCATTTACCACAAGTGAGATAGAGGCCATGATGCATTTCCCACAGGTGAGGTAGAGCCACAGCCTGATTTTCATGGCTCCCAATTACTTATGAAGGCCTGAATGAAGGAGGAACAAACTGAAGAGTGGGTTGTCCCTGTACAGTCGGGGTACAGGGCTAAAAGCTCAAAATTATATAGGATCCCGGTACCAGCAATTTCAAATGAAATCAGACAGTAAAACCTTCTGGCCCTGATATTTCAAGAAATTAATTAAACTTCTAACAGGAAAAAGTACATAGTTTCTCCGAGTTGACATCTTAGCAGCACCCGATGTATGATTGAATGCATTTCACATGGACCTTATCTAGAGGCAAAATTGATGAATCTTCATTCAGTGAAGAATATTGAAAGGACTTCTGAAATAAATGACAAATGCAATGTTATTACCTAAATTTGTCCATTCTGTGAGAACTATGCTAGTATCTCAGAGTTATTTTTATTTGAATTTCCAGAGGGCTATGGGTGATGAGCAGTTTTTTAAGTGTCTTTCACCCATTTTGTTTTCCTCTACTGGGAATTCTCTATTCACTACTGTGCCCCTATTTTTTAATAGGGTTATTTGATGTATGGTGACTAGATTCTTGTGTTCTTTGTATATTTTGATGATGAGCCCGATGTCTAATGTGAGGTTGGTGATATTCATTTCCCAGTATGTGGGCTCCCTTTTGGTGTTGTTGACAATGTCCTTTGCCTTATAGAAGCTTCTAAGTTACATGAAGCTTAATTTATTAATTGTTAATATCAGTCAATCTTACTCCAGCTAGAATGGCTAAAATTAGAAATACCAATGACAGCTTATGCTGGAGAGCATGTGGATAAAAGGGAACACTCCTCCACTGCTGGTGGGAGTGCAAACTCATACAGCTTTTTTTAATATCAGTATGGTAATTCCTCAGTAAATTGTGAATCTGTGCACCACAGGACTTCTTAGGCACATACTAAAATGATCTACATCCATGGAATAATGGCATGGCTTAACTATGTTTGCAGTGGCATTTTTTGAAATACCAAGAACCTGGAAGAAACTTAGATGTCCCTCAACTGAAGATTGGATAAAGAAGACGTGGCACATTTACGTAATGAAATACTACTGTGTGGCGGAGAGTGGGGAATTTTGGAATTTGCAGAAAAATTGATGGAACTTGAAGAAACCCTCCTGAGTTGGGTAACACAGTCACAAAATGAGGAACATTGTATGTACTCACTCAAATATGGATTTTAGACACAGAGCAAAGGGTCACTAGTCTATAATTCACACCACCAGAGAAACTAGGATACAAAGAAAAGTCTAAGTGATTCATTCAAGTTCCCTCACAGAAGACAAAGTGCACTTGATCTCAGCATATTGAGAGTGGCAGGGCAGTGAGTGGAGAGACAGGTAGGAGAAAGACAAGAGGAGGAAAGGAAAGCACATTGGACTAGGAAGATTGAGTTGGGAAGAGTAGATGAGAGAAAAGAGAGACAGATAGATAGAGAGAGGGAGACAGTGAGAGAGAGGGAGAGAGAGAGAGAGAGAGAGAGAGAGAGAGAGAGAGAGAGAGAGAGAGAGAGAGAGAGAGAGACCATAAAAGAGGGAGTCATTATAGGTTAGAAGAGAAAACTGACTGTAGAGAAATGTCCAGAGACCTACAAGCCCGATCCCAACTAACAATTTGAGCAACAGTGAAAAAGCTACCATAAATGCACTTCTGTGATCTGTGATAATGAGTTTGATGACTAACTTATCCACAATTACAGAGCCCTCATCTAGTAGCTGATAGAAGCAGAAGCAGACATCCACAGTTACACACTGAGCCAAATTGGAACACAGATGCAGAGAGGGGGGACCTGACCAGGGTACAGAAACCCACATATACTGGTGAGCTGAACAAGAAGCTAATGTGCCCCCAGTCTGATATCTGTCTACCCAGCATTAGATCAACTCAGATCCTGTAAATATGGGTCTCAGTCAGAAGAGCTGGGCAGTCAAAGGGTCCTCTGACAGTAGAAGTAGTATGTACACCTGGTGCACAAAAGGATTTTGGGAGTACATTCCCAATAGAGTGATACTTCCTTAACGTAGAGCCAGGAGATATGTCCTAGTTCCTACTCCAAATGACTTTACTCTAAGAGACATTACCCTACATGTGGTGCAGTGAGTGGGAATGGAAGGGAAGGGTGATTGGGTTGCATACAGGGTAAGAGAGAGGGAAGGATGGAGAGAGGGAATGAGATGGAAATGTG
>JANBXA010000500.1:0-95824 GCA_030556225.1 Cricetiscus sungorus | reverse complement strand
ATGGTATTTTATACTAGATTTCTCCAACACGTGGCAAAACTCAAGAGATGATTATTTAATCACGGATTTGAACAACAACAACAACAACAAAAGAATGAGTGATGAGATAATATCTTCATGATTCTTCCATGGGGAGGGAAGAATATGATACCATCATTGATTTAAATAATTAAATAATGAAATTACTTGCCAGATTATCTCCAAAAAAGTGTAAAAATCCAGTTATCATCTATTATCAAATGTCCTATTTTAATAAATAATTACATAATTACAGGATAATATACTCTGTCATACTGAACAGCCACAAGTTGTCTCTTAGTAGACTCCCATAAACTTGGGCCAAACACCCTGTTCTAAGTTCCAAGTTCCGTGGGGTCCAGCGATCCAGGAGCATCTTCCAAGCTGGCGAGCATGCCCCTTCTCTCTTCTCCGACATGGCGGTGCGAGGCTTCACAAGGAGGAATGGATGGCAGCATGGACGATGAGGATGGACGTCAGGGTGTGGTGTGGCGTGGTGTGGTGTGGTGCGGTGTGTGTTGGGGTGGGGTGTGGTGGGTGGGGGTGTGGGCAGAACTGAGAGCCTAGGAGCCAGCATTCCAAGTTCCAAAGAGTGAACCGAGAATCATCCTACTCCCCAAAACACACACATACTCTCTCTCTCTCTCTCTCTCTCTCTCTCTCTCTCTCTCTCTCTCTCTCTCTCTGTCTCTCTCTCTGGCATATTCCCCAAATGGGAGGTCAATTCGAGACATTACCAGAGTCTCACCTAGAGGAAGCATCACACTATGAACAAGACAAGTGTGGAGTGTAGCATTTTGCTGCCACCCATGCACATTATGGTCTTCCACTGCCCTCTACTATGACAAGGACAACCAGCAGCACCAGAGGCACAGGCAGCATCATAGTGGTTGCCAAGGCAGCATTGCTGGGAATGACATCACAGAGAGTGATGTGCTGCTCTCCACTTGGCTCTGCAGGTGAAGGCACCTCCATCACTGCTGCCTCAGTCCCTGCTGCTGGGGACCCGGCTATCACAGCAACTTCATCATGACTTCAGGGTCTTGGTGGAGTGTCGTGACATGTGTGTCGTGACAGTATTCATTAGACAAGATCTTCTGATCATCTGATTTTTAAATTGTTCAATTTTTATAGTCAGTGATTGCTGTGTCCTTCATGTCTTGGTTCTGGTGCATCCTCTTGGGAATTGATAATACGAAATCATCCAGTTTTTTAAATTATTTAATCATTTCATCATTAAAATCTGTTATTATGTAATCAGTAATCACTAGATCTCACAGTGTCCCAATTTTGAGGGTAAATCAGTATGAATTCAGATGATGTGATGGTCTGGCACATTTGACTCCCAAACAGAGGCTCAAACTCCACTGATCACTGAATAAATAATGACAGATCTTAATACATAAATAATTAAAAATTGAATTATTTGATGGTATTTTATACTAGATTTCTCCAACACTTAGCAAAACTCAAGAGATGATTATTTAATCACGGTTTGAACAACAACAACAACAACAACAAAAAGAATGAGTGATGAGATAATATCTCATGATTCTTCCATGGGGGAGGGAAGAATATGATACCATCATTGATTTAAACAATTAAATAATGAAATTACTTGCCAGATTATCTCCAAAAAAGTGTAAAAATCCAGTTATCATCTATTATCAAATGTCCTATTTTAATAAATATATATTACATAATTACAGGATAATATACTCTGTCATACTGAACAGCCACAAGTTGTCTCTTAGTTGACTCCCATAAACTTGGGCCAAACACCATGTTCTAAGTTCCAAGTTCCGTGGGGTCCAGCGATCCAGGAGCATCTTCCAAGCTGGCGAGCATGCCCTTCTCTCTTCTCCGACATGGGCGGTGCGAGGCTTCACAAGGAGGGAATGGATGGCAGCATGGACGATGAGGATGGACGTCAGGGTGTGGTGTGGCTTGTGTGGTGTGTGGTGTGGTGTGGTGTGGTGTGATGGGGTGGGGTGGGGTGGGTGGGGTGTGGGCAGAACTGAGAGCCTAGGAGCCAGCATTCCATTTCCAAAGAGTGAACCAGAATCATCCTACTCCCCCAAACACACACAAACACTCTCTCTCTCTCTCTCTCTCTCTCTCTCTCTCTCTCTCTCTCTCTCTCTCTCTGTCTCTCTCTCTGGCATATTCCCCAAATGGGAGGTCAAGTCGAGACATTGCCAGAGTCTCACCTACAGGAAGCATCACACTATGAACAAGACAAGTGTGGAGTTTAGCATTTTGCTGCCACCCATGCACTTTATGGTCTTCACTGCCCTCTACTACGACAAGGACAACCAGCAGCACCAGAGGCACAGGCAGCATCATAGTGTTTGCCAAGGCAGCATTGCTGGGAATGACATCACAGAGAGTGAGGTGCTGCTCTCACTTGGCTCTGCAGGTGAAGGCACCTCCATCACTGCTGCCTCAGTCCGTGCTGCTGGGGACCCGGCTATCACAGCATCTTCATCATGACTTCAGGGTCTTGGTGGAGTGTCGTGACATGTGTGTGCGTGACAGTATTCATTAGACAAGATTTTCTGATCATCTGATTTTTAAATTGTTCAATTTTTTATAGTCAGTGATTGCTGTGTCCTTCATGTCTTGGTTCTGGTGCATCCTCTTGGGAATTGATAATACGAAATCATCCAGTTTTTTGAATTATTTAATCATTTCATCATTAAAATCTGTTATTATGTAATCAGTAATCACTGGATCTCACAGTGTCCCAATTTTGAGGGTAAATCAGTATGAATTCAGATGATGTGATGGTCTGGCACATTTGACTCCCAAACAGAGGCTCAAACTCCACTGATCACTGAATAAATAATGACAGATCTTAATACATAAATAATTAAAAATTGAATTATTTGATGGTATTTTATACTAGATTTCTCCAACACGTAGCAAAACTCAAGAGATGATTATTTAATCACGGATTTGAACAACAACAACAACAACAAAAAAAGAATGAGTGATGAGATAATATCTCATGATTCTTCCATGGGGAGGGGAAGAATATGATACCATCATTGATTTAAATAATTAAATAATGAAATTACTTGCCAGATTATCTCCAAAAAAGTGTAAAAATCCAGTTATCATCTATTATCAAATGTCCTATTTTAATAAATAAATAATTACATAATTACAGGATAATATACTCTGTCATACTGAACAGCCACAAGTTGTCTCTTAGTAGACTCCCATAAACTTGGGCCAAACACCCTGTTCTAAGTTCCAAGTTCCGTGGGGTCCAGCGATCCAGGAGCATCTTCCAAGCTGGCGAGCATGCCCTTCTCTCTTCTCCGACATGGGCGGTGCGAGGCTTCACAAGGAGGAATGGATGGCAGCATGGACGATGAGGATGGACGTCAGGGTGTGGTGTGGCGTGGTGTGGTGTGGTGTGGTGTGGTGTGATGGGGTGGGGTGGGGTGGGTGGGGTGTGGGCAGAACTGAGAGCCTAGGAGCCAGCATTCCAAGTTCCAAAGAGTGAACCGAGAATCATCCTACTCCCCCGAAAACACACACACACTCTCTCTCTCTCTCTCTCTCTCTCTCTCTCTCTCTCTCTCTCTCTCTCTCTCTCTCTCTCTCTCTCTGTCTCTCTCTCTGGCATATTCCCCAAATGGGAGGTCAAGTCGAGACATTGCCAGAGTCTCACCTAGAGGAAGCATCACACTATGAACAAGACAAGTGTGGAGTGTAGCATTTTGCTGCCACCCATGCACATTATGGTCTTCACTGCCCTCTACTACGACAAGGACAACCAGCAGCACCAGAGGCACAGGCAGCATCATAGTGGTTGCCAAGGCAGCATTGCTGGGAATGACATCACAGAGAGTGAGGTGCTGCTCTCACTTGGCTCTGCAGGTGAAGGCACCTCCATCACTGCTGCCTCAGTCCCTGCTGCTGGGGACCCGGCTATCACAGCATCTTCATCATGACTTCAGGGTCTTGGTGGAGTGTCGTGACATGTGTGTGCGTGACAGTATTCATTAGACAAGATCTTCTGATCATCTGATTTTTAAATTGTTCAATTTTTATAGTCAGTGATTGCTGTGTCCTTCATGTCTTGGTTCTGGTGCATCCTCTTGGGAATTGATAATACGAAATCATCCAGTTTTTTTAAATTATTTAATCATTTCATCATTAAAATCTATTATTATGTAATCAGTAATCACTGGATCTCACAGTGTCCCAATTTTGAGGGTAAATCAGTATGAATTCAGATGATGTGATGGTCTGGCACATTTGACTCCCAAACAGAGGCTCAAACTCCACTGATCACTGAATAAATAATGACAGATCTTAATACATAAATAATTAAAAATTGAATTATTTGATGGTATTTTATACTAGATTTCTCCAACACGTAGCAAAACTCAAGAGATGATTTTTTAATCACGGATTTGAACAACAACAACAACAAAAACAAAAAGAATGAGTGATGAGATAATATCTCATGATTCTTCCATGGGGAGGGAAGAATATGATACCATCATTGATTTAAATAATTAAATAATGAAATTACTTGCCAGATTATCTCCAAAAAAGTGTAAAAATCCAGTTATCATCTATTATCAAATGTCCTATTTTAATAAATAAATAATTACATAATTACAGGATAATATACTCTGTCATACTGAACAGCCACAAGTTGTCTCTTAGTTGACTCCCATAAACTTGGGCCAAAGACCATGTTCTAAGTTCCAAGTTCCGTGAGGTCCAGCGATCCAGGAGCATCTTCCAAGCTGGCGAGCATTCCCTTCTCTCTTCTCCGACTTGGGCGGTGCGAGGCTTCACAAGGAGGAATGGATGGCAGCATGGACGATGAGGATGGACGTCAGGGTGTGGTGTGGCTTTGTGGTGTGGTGTGGTGTGGTGTGGTGTGATGGGGTGGGGTGGGGTGGGTGGGGTGTGGGCAGAACTGAGAGCCTAGGAGCCAGCATTCCATTTCCAAAGAGTGAACCGAGAATCATCCTACTCCCCCCAAAACACACACAAACACACACTCTCTCTCTCTCTCTCTCTCTCTCTCTCTCTCTCTCTCTCTCTCTCTCTCTCTCTGACTCTCTCTCTGGCATATTCCTCAAATGGGAGGTCAAGTCGAGACATTGCCAGAGTCTCACCTAGAGGAAGCATCACACTATGAACAAGACAAGTGTGGAGTTTAGCATTTTGCTGCCACCCATGCACTTTATGGTCTTCACTGCCCTCTACTATGACAAGGACAACCAGCAGCACCAGAGGCACAGGCAGCATCATAGTGTTTGCCAAGGCAGCATTGCTGGGAATGACATCACAGAGAGTGAGGTGCTGCTCTCACTTGGCTCTGCAGGTGAAGGCACCTCCATCACTGCTGCCTCAGTCCCTGCTGCTGGGGACCCGGCTATCACAGCAACTTCATCATGACTTCAGGGTCTTGGTGGAGTGTCGTGACATGTGTGTGCGTGACAGTATTCATTAGACAAGATTTTCTGATCATCTGATTTTTAAATTGTTCAATTTTTATAGTCAGTGATGGCTGTGTCCTTCATGTCTTGGTTCTGGTGCATCCTCTTGGGAATTGATAATACGAAATCATCCAGTTTTTTGAATTATTTAATCATTTCATCATTAAAATCTATTATTATGTAATCAGTAATCACTGGATCTCACAGTGTCCCAATTTTGAGGGTAAATCAGTATGAATTCAGATGATGTGATGGTCTGGCACATTTGACTCCCAAACAGAGGCTCAAACTCCACTGATCACTGAATAAATAATGACAGATCTTAATACATAAATAATTAAAAATTGAATTATTTGATGGTATTTTATACTAGATTTCTCCAACACGTAGCAAAACTCAAGAGATGATTATTTAATCACGGATTTGAACAACAACAACAACAACAAAAAAGAATGAGTGATGAGATAATATCTCATGATTCTTCCATGGGGAGGGAAGAATATGATACCATCATTGATTTAAATAATTAAATAACGAAATTACTTGCCAGATTATCTCCAAAAAAAGTGTAAAAATCCAGTTATCATCTATTATCAAATGTCCTATTTTAATAAATATATAATTACATAATTACAGGATAATATACTCTGTCATACTGAACAGCCACAAGTTGTCTCTTAGTAGACTCCCATAAACTTGGGCCAAACACCCTGTTCTAAGTTCCAAGTTCCGTGGGGTCCAGCGATCCAGGAGCATCTTCCAAGCTGGCAAGCATGCCCTTCTCTCTTCTCCGACATGGGCGGTGCGAGGCTTCACAAGGAGGAATGGATGGCAGCATGGACGATGAGGATGGACGTCAGGGTGTGGTGTGGCGTGGTGTGGTGTGGTGCGGTGTGGTGGGGTGGGGTGGGGTGGGTGGGGTGTGGGCAGAACTGAGAGCCTAGGAGCCAGCATTCCAAGTTCCAAAGAGTGAACCGAGAATCATCCTACTCCCCCCAAAACACACACAAACACTCTCTCTCTCTCTCTCTCTCTCTCTCTCTCTCTCTCTCTCTGTCTCTCTGTCTCTCTGTCTCTCTCTCTGTCTCTCTCTCTCTCTCTCTCTCTCTCTCTCTCTCTCTGGCATATTCCCCAAATGGGAGGTCAAGTCGAGACATTGCCAGAGTCTCACCTAGAGGAAGCATCACACTATGAACAAGACAAGTGTGGAGTGTAGCATTTTGCTGCCACCCATGCACATTATGGTCTTCACTGCCCTCTACTATGACAAGGACAACCAGCAGCACCAGAGGCACAGGCAGCATCATAGTGGTTGCCAAGGCAGCATTGCTGGGAATGACATCACAGAGAGTGATGTGCTGCTCTCACTTGGCTCTGCAGGTGAAGGCACCTCCATCACTGCTGCCTCAGTCCCTGCTGCTGGGGACCCGGCTATCACAGCAACTTCATCATGACTTCAGGGTCTTGGTGGAGTGTCGTGACATGTGTGTGCGTGACAGTATTCATTAGACAAGATCTTCTGATCATCTGATTTTTAAATTGTTCAATTTTTATAGTCAGTGATTGCTGTGTCCTTCATGTCTTGGTTCTGGTGCATCCTCTTGGGAATTGCTAATACGAAATCATCCAGTTTTTTAAATTATTTAATCATTTCATCATTAAAATCTATTATTATGTAATCAGTAATCACTAGATCTCACAGTGTCCCAATTTTGAGGGTAAATCAGTATGAATTCAGATGATGTGATGGTCTGGCACATTTGACTCCCAAACAGAGGCTCAAACTCCACTGATCACTGAATAAATAATGACAGATCTTAATACATAAATAATTAAAAATTGAATTATTTGATGGTATTTTATACTAGATTTCTCCAACACGTAGCAAAACTCAAGAGATGATTATTTAATCACGGATTTGAACAACAACAACAACAAAAACAAAAAGAATGAGTGATGAGATAATATCTCATGATTCTTCCATGGGGAGGGAAGAATATGATACCATCATTGATTTAAACAATTAAATAATGAAATTACTTGCCAGATTATCTCCAAAAAAGTGTAAAAATCCAGTTATCATCTATTATCAAATGTCCTATTTTAATAAATATATAATTACATAATTACAGGATAATATACTCTGTCATACTGAACAGCCACAAGTTGTCTCTTAGTTGACTCCCATAAACTTGGGCCAAACACCATGTTCTAAGTTCCAAGTTCCGTGGGGTCCAGCGATCCAGGAGCATCTTCCAAGCTGGCGAGCATGCCCTTCTCTCTTCTCCGACATGGGCGGTGCGAGGCTTCACAAGGAGGAATGGATGGCAGCATGGACGATGAGGATGGACGTCAGGGTGTGGTGTGGCTTGGTGTGGAGTGGTGTGGTGTGGTGTGGTGTGGTGTGATGGGGTGGGGTGTGGTGGGTGGGGTGTGGGCAGAACTGAGAGCCTAGGAGCCAGCATTCCATTTCCAAAGAGTGAACCGAGAATCATCCTACTCCCCCCAAAACACACACAAACACTCTCTCTCTCTCTCTCTCTCTCTCTCTCTCTCTCTCTCTCTCTCTGACTCTCTCTCTAGCATATTCCTCAAATGGGAGGTCAAGTCGAGACATTGCCAGAGTCTCACCTACAGGAAGCATCACACTATGAACAAGACAAGTGTGGAGTTTAGCATTTTGCTGCCACCCATGCACTTTATGGTCTTCACTGCCCTCTACTATGACAAGGACAACCAGCAGCACCAGAGGCACAGGCAGCATCATAGTGTTTGCCAAGGCAGCATTGCTGGGAATGACATCACAGAGAGTGAGGTGCTGCTCTCACTTGGCTCTGCAGGTGAAGGCACCTCCATCACTGCTGCCTCAGTCCCTGCTGCTGGGGACCCGGCTATCACAGCAACTTCATCATGACTTCAGGGCCTTGGTGGAGTGTCGTGACATGTGTGTGCGTGACAGTATTCATTAGACAAGATTTTCTGATCATCTGATTTTTAAATTGTTCAATTTTTATAGTCAGTGATGGCTGTGTCCTTCATGTCTTGGTTCTGGTGCATCCTCTTGGGAATTGATAATACGAAATCATCCAGTTTTTTGAATTATTTAATCATTTCATCATTAAAATCTATTATTATGTAATCAGTAATCACTGGATCTCACAGTGTCCCAATTTTGAGGGTAAATCAGTATGAATTCAGATGATGTGATGGTCTGGCACATTTGACTCCCAAAAGAGGCTCAAACTCCACTGATCACTGAATAAATAATGACAGATCTTAATACATAAATAATTAAAAATTGAATTATTTGATGGTATTTTATACTAGATTTCTCCAACACGTAGCAAAAACTCAAGAGATGAATATTTAATCACGGATTTGAACAACAACAACAACAACAAAAAAAGAATGAGTGATGAGATAATATCTCAAGATTCTTCCATGGGGAGGGAAGAATATGATACCATCATTGATTTAAATAATTAAATAATGAAATTACTTGCCAGATTATCTTCAAAAAAGTGTAAAAATCCAGTTATCATCTATTATCAAATGTCCTATTTTAATAAATATATAATTACATAATTACAGGATAATATACTCTGTCATACTGAACAGCCACAAGTTGTCTCTTAGTAGACTCCCATAAACTTGGGCCAAACACCCTGTTCTAAGTTCCAAGTTCCGTGGGGTCCAGCGATCCAGGAGCATCTTCCAAGCTGGCAAGCATGCCCCTTCTCTCTTCTCCGACATGGGCGGGTGCGAGGCTTCACAAGGAGGAATGGATGGCAGCATGGACGATGAGGATGGACGTCAGGGTGTGGTGTGGCGTGGTGTGGTGTGGTGCGGTGTTGTTGGGGTGGGGTGGGGTGGGTGGGGTGTGGGCAGAACTGAGAGCCTAGGAGCCAGCATTCCAAGTTCCAAAGAGTGAACCGAGAATCATCCTACTCCCCCCAAAACACACACACTCTCTCTCTCTCTCTCTCTCTCTCTCTCTCTCTCTGTCTATCTGTCTCTCTGTCTCTCTGTCTCTCTCTCTGTCTCTCTCTCTGTCTCTGTCTCTCTCTCTCTCTCTCTCTCTCTCTCTGTCTATCTCTCTGGCATATTCCCCAAATGGGAGGTCAAGTCGAGACATTGCCAGAGTCTCACCTAGAGGAAGCATCACACTATGAACAAGACAAGTGTGGAGTGTAGCATTTTGCTGCCACCCATGCACATTATGGTCTTCACTGCCCTCTACTATGACAAGGACAACCAGCAGCACCAAAGGCACAGGCAGCATCATAGTGTTTGCCAAGGCAGCATTGCTGGGAATGACATCACAGAGAGTGATGTGCTGCTCTCACTTGGCTCTGCAGGTGAAGGCACCTCCATCACTGCTGCCTCAGTCCCTGCTGCTGGGGACCCGGCTATCACAGCAACTTCATCATGACTTCAGGGTCTTGGTGGAGTGTCGTGACATGTGTGTGCGTGACAGTATTCATTAGACAAGATCTTCTGATCATCTGATTTTTAAATTGTTCAATTTTTTATAGTCAGTGATTGCTGTGTCCTTCATGTCTTGGTTCTGGTGCATCCTCTTGGGAATTGCTAATACGAAATCATCCAGTTTTTTAAATTATTTAATCATTTCATCATTAAAATCTATTATTATGTAATCAGTAATCACTGGATCTCACAGTGTCCCAATTTTGAGGGTAAATCAGTATGAATTCAGATGATGTGATGGTCTGGCACATTTGACTCCCAAACAGAGGCTCAAACTCCACTGATCACTGAATAAATAATGACAGATCTTAATACATAAATAATTAAAAATTGAATTATTTGATGGTATTTTATACTAGATTTCTCCAACACGTAGCAAAACTCAAGAGATGATTATTTAATCACGGATTTGAACAACAACAACAACAAAAACAAAAAGAATGAGTGATGAGATAATATCTCATGATTCTTCCATGGGGAGGGAAGAATATGATACCATCATTGATTTAAATAATTAAATAATGAAATTACTTGCCAGATTATCTCCAAAAAAGTGTAAAAATCCAGTTATCATCTATTATCAAATGTCCTATTTTAATAAATAAATAACTACATAATTACAGGATAATATACTCTGTCATACTGAACAGCCACAAGTTGTCTCTTAGTTGACTCCCATAAACTTGGGCCAAAGACCATGTTCTAAGTTCCAAGTTCCGTGAGGTCCAGCGATCCAGGAGCATCTTCCAAGCTGGCGAGCATTCCCTTCTCTCTTCTCCGACTTGGGCGGTGCGAGGCTTCACAAGGAGGAATGGATGGCAGCATGGACGATGAGGATGGACGTCAGGGTGTGGTGTGGCTTGGTGTGGTGTGGTGTGGTGTGGTGTGGTGTGGTGTGATGGGGTGGGGTGGGGTGGGTGGGGTGTGGGCAGAACTGAGAGCCTAGGAGCCAGCATTCCATTTCCAAAGAGTGAACCGAGAATCATCCTACTCCCCCCAAAACACACACAAACACTCTCACTCTCTCTCTCTCTCTCTCTCTCTCTCTCTCTCTCTCTCTCTCTCTCTCTCTCTCGTCTCTCTCTCTGGCATATTCCCCAAATGGGAGGTCAAGTCGAGACATTGCCAGAGTCTCACCTAGAGGAAGCATCACACTATGAACAAGACAAGTGTGGAGTGTAGCATTTTGCTGCCACCCATGCACTTTATGGTCTTCACTGCCCTCTACTACGACAAGGACAACCAGCAGCACCTGAGGCACAGGCAGCATCATAGTGGTTGCCAAGGCAGCATTGCTGGGAATGACATCACAGAGAGTGAGGTGCTGCTCTCACTTGGCTCTGCAGTTGAAGGCACCTCCATCACTGCTGCCTCAGTCCCTGCTGCTGGGGACCCGGCTATCACAGCAACTTCATCATGACTTCAGGGTCTTGGTGGAGTGTCGTGACATGTGTGTGCGTGACAGTATTCATTAGACAAGATCTTCTGATCATCTGATTTTTAAATTGTTCAATTTTTATAGTCAGTGATTGCTGTGTCCTTCATGTCTTGGTTCTGGTGCATCCTCTTGGGAATTGATAATACGAAATCATCCAGTTTTTTAAATTATTTAATCATTTCATCATTAAAATCTATTATTATGTAATCAGTAATCACTGGATCTCACAGTGTCCCAATTTTGAGGGTAAATCAGTATGAATTCAGATGATGTGATGGTCTGGCACATTTGACTCCCAAACAGAGGCTCAAACTCCACTGATCACTGAATAAATAATGACAGATCTTAATACATAAATAATTAAAAATTGAATTATTTGATGGTATTTTATACTAGATTTCTCCAACACTTAGCAAAACTCAAGAGATGATTATTTAATCACGGATTTGAACAACAACAACAACAACAAAAAAAGAATGAGTGATGAGATAATATCTCATGATTCTTCCATGGGGAGGGAAGAATATGATACCATCATTGATTTAAATAATTAAATAATGAAATTACTTGCCAGATTATCTCCAAAAAAGTGTAAAAATCCAGTTATCATCTATTATCAAATGTCCTATTTTAATAAATAAATAACTACATAATTACAGGATAATATACTCTGTCATACTGAACAGCCACAAGTTGTCTCTTAGTAGACTCCCATAAACTTGGGCCAAACACCCTGTTCTAAGTTCCAAGTTCCGTGGGGTCCAGCGATCCAGGAGCATCTTCCAAGCTGGCGAGCATGCCCTTCTCTCTTCTCCGACATGGGCGGTGCGAGGCTTCACAAGGAGGAATGGATGGCAGCATGGACGATGAGGATGGACGTCAGGGTGTGGTGTGGCTTGGTGTGGTGTGGTGTGGTGTGGTGTGGTGTGATGGGGAGGGGTGGGGTGGGTGGGGTGTGGGCAGAACTGAGAGCCTAGGAGCCAGCATTCCATTTCCAAAGAGTGAACCGAGAATCATCCTACTCCCCCCAAAACACACACATACACACTCTCTCTCTCTCTCTCTCTCTCTCTCTGTCTCCTCTCTCTCTCTCTCTCTCTGACTCTCTCTCTGGCATATTCCTCAAATGGGAGGTCAAGTCGAGACATTGCCAGAGTCTCACCTAGAGGAAGCATCACACTATGAACAAGACAAGTGTGGAGTGTAGCATTTTGCTGCCACCCATGCACATTATGGTCTTCACTGCCCTCTACTATGACAAGGACAACCAGCAGCACCAGAGGCACAGGCAGCATCATAGTGGTTGCCAAGGCAGCATTGCTGGGAATGACATCACAGAGAGTGATGTGCTGCTCTCACTTGGCTCTGCAGGTGAAGGCACCTCCATCACTGCTGCCTCAGTCCCTGCTGCTGGGGACCCGGCTATCACAGCAACTTCATCATGACTTCAGGGTCTTGGTGGAGTGTCGTGACATGTGTGTGCGTGACAGTATTCATTAGACAAGATCTTCTGATCATCTGATTTTTAAATTGTTCAATTTTTATAGTCAGTGATTGCTGTGTCCTTCATGTCTTGGTTCTGGTGCATCCTCTTGGGAATTGATAATACGAAATCATCCAGTTTTTTAAATTATTTAATCATTTCATCATTAAAATCTATTATTATGTAATCAGTAATCACTAGATCTCACAGTGTCCCAATTTTGAGGGTAAATCAGTATGAATTCAGATGATGTGATGGTCTGGCACATTTGACTCCCAAACAGAGGCTCAAACTCCACTGATCACTGAATAAATAATGACAGATCTTAATACATAAATAATTAAAAATTGAATTATTTGATGGTATTTTATACTAGATTTCTCCAACACTTAGCAAAACTCAAGAGATGATTATTTAATCACGGATTTGCACAACAACGACAACAACAAAAAAAAGAATGAGTGATGAGATAATATCTCATGATTCTTAAATGGGGAGGGAAGAATATGATACCATCATTGATTTAAATAATTAAATAATGAAATTACTTGCCAGATTATCTCCAAAAAAAGTGTAAAAATCCGGTTATCATCTATTATCAAATGTCCTATTTTAATAAATAAATAATTACATAATTACAGGATAATATACTCTGTCATACTGAACAGCCACAAGTTGTCTCTTAGTTGACTCCCATAAACTTGGGCCAAACACCATGTTCTAAGTTCCAAGTTCCGTGGGGTCCAGCGATCCAGGAGCATCTTCCAAGCTGGCGAGCATGCCCTTCTCTCTTCTCCGACATGGGCGGTGCGAGGCTTCACAAGGAGGAATGGATGGCAGCATGGACGATGAGGATGGACGTCAGGGTGTGGTGTGGCGTGGTGTGGTGTGGTGCGGTGTGGTGTGATGGGGTGGGGTGGGGTGGGTGGGGTGTGGGCAGAACTGAGAGCCTAGGAGCCAGCATTCCAAGTTCCAAAGAGTGAACCGAGAATCATCCTACTCCCCCCAAAACACACACACACACTCTCTCTCTCTCTCTCTCTCTCTCTCTCTCTCTGTCTCTCTGTCTCTCTGTCTCTCTCTCTCTCTCTCTCTCTCTCTCTCTCTCTCTCTCTCTGTCTATCTCTCTGGCATATTCCCCAAATGGGAGGTCAAGTCGAGACATTGCCAGAGTCTCACCTAGAGGAAGCATCACACTATGAACAAGACAAGTGTGGAGTTTAGCATTTTGCTGCCACCCATGCACATTATGGTCTTCACTGCCCTCTACTATGACAAGGACAACCAGCAGCACCAGAGGCACAGGCAGCATCATAGTGGTTGCCAAGGCAGCATTGCTGGGAATGACATCACAGAGAGTGATGTGCTGCTCTCACTTGGCTCTGCAGGTGAAGGCACCTCCATCACTGCTGCCTCAGTCCCTGCTGCTGGGGACCCGGCTATCACAGCAACTTCATCATGACTTCAGGGTCTTGGTGGAGTGTCGTGACATGTGTGTGCGTGACAGTATTCATTAGACAAGATCTTCTGATCATCTGATTTTTAAATTGTTCAATTTTTATAGTCAGTGATTGCTGTGTCCTTCATGTCTTGGTTCCGGTGCATCGTCTTGGGAATTGATAATACGAAATCATCCAGTTTTTTAAATTATTCAATCATTTCATCATTAAAATCTATTATTATGTAATCAGTAATCACTGGATCTCACAGTGTCCCAATTTTGAGGGTAAATCAGTATGAATTCAGATGATGTGATGGTCTGGCACATTTGACTCCCAAACAGAGGCTCAAACTCCACTGATCACTGAATAAATAATGACAGATCTTAATACATAAATAATTAAAAATTGAATTATTTGATGGTATTTTATACTAGATTTCTCCAACACTTAGCAAAACTCAAGAGATGATTATTTAATCACGGATCTGAACAACAACAACAACAACAACAAAAAGAATGAGTGATGAGATAATATCTCATGATTCTTCCATGGGGAGGGAAGAATATGATACCATCATTGATTTAAATAATTAAATAATGAAATTACTTGCCAGATTATCTCCAAAAAAGTGTAAAAATCCAGTTATCATCTATTATCAAATGTCCTATTTTAATAAATAAATAATTACATAATTACAGGATAATATACTCTGTCATACTGAACAGCCACAAGTTGTCTCTTAGTAGACTCCCATAAACTTGGGCCAAACACCATGTTCTAAGTTCCAAGTTCCGTGGGGTCCAGCGATCCAGGAGCATCTTCCAAGCTGGCGAGCATGCCCTTCTCTCTTCTCCGACATGGGCAGTGCGAGGCTTCACAAGGAGGAATGGATGGCAGCATGGACGATGAGGATGGACGTCAGGGTGTGGTGTGGCGTGGTGTGGTGTGGTGCGGTGTGGTGGGGTGGGGTGGGGTGGGTGGGGTGTGGGCAGAACTGAGAGCCTAGGAGCCAGCATTCCAAGTTCCAAAGAGTGAACCGAGAATCATCCTACTCCCCCCAAAACACACACTCTCTCTCTCTCTCTCTCTCTCTCTCTCTCTCTCTCTCTCTCTCTCTGTCTCTCTGTCTCTCTGTCTCTCTCTCTCTCTCTCTCTCTCTCTCTCTCTCTCTCTCTCTCTCTCTCTCTCTGTCTATCTCTCTGGCATATTCCCCAAATGGGAGGTCAAGTCGAGACATTGCCAGAGTCTCACCTAGAGGAAGCATCACACTATGAACAAGACAAGTGTGGAGTGTAGCATTTTGCTGCCACCCATGCACATTATGGTCTTCACTGCCCTCTACTACGACAAGGACAACCAGCAGCACCAGAGGCACAGGCAGCATCATAGTGGTTGCCAAGGCAGCCTTGCTGGGAATGACATCACAGAGAGTGAGGTGCTGCTCTCACTTGGCTCTGCAGGTGAAGGCACCTCCATCACTGCTGCCTCAGTCCCTGCTGCTGGGGACCCGGCTATCACAGCAACTTCATCATGACTTCAGGGTCTTGGTGGAGTGTCGTGACATGTGTGTGCGTGACAGTATTCATTAGACAAGATCTTCTGATCATCTGATTTTTAAATTGTTCAATTTTTATAGTCAGTGATTGCTGTGTCCTTCATGTCTTGGTTCTGGTGCATCCTCTTGGGAATTGATAATACGAAATCATCCAGTTTTTTAAATTATTTAATCATTTCATCATTAAAATCTATTATTATGTAATCAGTAATCACTGGATCTCACAGTGTCCCAATTTTGTGGGTAAATCAGTATGAATTCAGATGATGTGATGGTCTGGCACATTTGACTCCCAAACAGAGGCTCAAACTCCACTGATCACTGAATAAATAATGACAGATCTTAATACATAAATAATTAAAAATTGAATTATTTGATGGTATTTTATACTAGATTTCTCCAACACTTAGCAAAACTCAAGAGATGATTATTTAATCACGGATTTGAACAACAACAACAACAACAAAAAAAGAATGAGTGATGAGATAATATCTCATGATTCTTCCATGGGGAGGGAAGAATATGATACCATCATTGATTTAAATAATTAAATAATGAAATTACTTGCCAGATTATCTCCAAAAAAGTGTAAAAATCCAGTTATCATCTATTATCAAATGTCCTATTTTAATAAATAAATAATTACATAATTACAGGATAATATACTCTGTCATACTGAACAGCCACAAGTTGTCTCTTAGTTGACTCCCATAAACTTGGGCCAAACACCATGTTCTAAGTTCCAAATTCCGTGGGGTCCAGCGATCCAGGAGCATCTTCCAAGCTGGCGAGCATGCCCTTCTCTCTTTTCCGACATGGGCGGTGCGAGGCTTCACAAGGAGGAATGGATGGCAGCATGGACGATGAGGATGGACGTCAGGGTGTGGTGTGGCGTGGTGTGGTGTGGTGTGGTGTGGTGGGGTGGGGTGGGGTGGGTGGGGTGTGGGCAGAACTGAGAGCCTAGGAGCCAGCATTCCAAGTTCCAAAGAGTGAGCCGAGAATCATCCTATTCCCCCCAAAACACACACAAACACACACACACACACACACACACACTCTCTCTGTCGCTCTCTCTCTCTCTCTCTCTCTCTCTCTCTCTCTCTCTGTCTCTCTCTCTGGCATATTCCCCAAAAGGGAGGTCAAGTCGAGACATTGCCAGAGTCTCACCTAGAGGAAGCATCACACTATGAACAAGACAAGTGTGGAGTTTAGCATTTTGCTGCCACCCATGCACATTATGGTCTTCACTGCCCTCTACTATGACAAGGACAACCAGCAGCACCAGAGGCACAGGCAGCATCATAGTGGTTGCCAAGGCAGCATTGCTGGGAATGACATCACAGAGAGTGAGGTGCTGCTCTCACTTGGCTCTGCAGGTGAAGGCACCTCCATCACTGCTGCCTCAGTCCCTGCTGCTGGGGACCCGGCTATCACAGCAACTTCATCATGACTTCAGGGTCTTGGTGGAGTGTCGTGACATGTGTGTGCGTGACAGTATTCATTAGACAAGATCTTCTGATCATCTGATTTTTAAATTGTTCAATTTTTATAGTCAGTGATTGCTGTGTCCTTCATGTCTTGGTTCTGGTGCATCCTCTTGGGAATTGATAATACGAAATCATCCAGTTTTTTAAATTATTTAATCATTTCATCATTAAAATCTATTATTATGTAATCAGTAATCACTGGATCTCACAGTGTCCCAATTTTGAGGGTAAATCAGTATGAATTCAGATGATGTGATGGTCTGGCACATTTGACTCCCAAACAGAGGCTCAAACTCCACTGATCACTGAATAAATAATGACAGATCTTAATACATAAATAATTAAAAATTGAATTATTTGATGGTATTTTATACTAGATTTCTCCAACACTTAGCAAAACTCAAGAGATGATTATTTAATCACGGATTTGAACAACAACAACAACAACAAAAAAAAAACAATGAGTGATGAGATAATATCTCATGATTCTTCCATGGGGAGGGAAGAATATGATACCATCATTGATTTAAATAATTAAATAATGAAATTACTTGCCAGATTATCTCCAAAAAAGTGTAAAAATCCAGTTATCATCTATTATCAAATGTCCTATTTTAATAAATAAATAATTACATAATTACAGGATAATATACTCTGTCATACTGAACAGCCACAAGTTGTCTCTTAGTAGACTCCCATAAACTTGGGCCAAACACCATGTTCTAAGTTCCAAGTTCCGTGGGGTCCAGCGATCCAGGAGCATCTTCCAAGCTGGCGAGCATGCCCTTCTCTCTTCTCCGACATGGGCGGTGCGAGGCTTCACAAGGAGGAATGGATGGCAGCATGGACGATGAGGATGGACGTCAGGGTGTGGTGTGGCGTGGTGTGGTGTGGTGCGGTGTGGTGTGGTGGGGTGGGGTGGGTGGGGTGTGGGCAGAACTGAGAGCCTAGGAGCCAGCATTCCAAGTTCCAAAGAGTGAACCGAGAATCATCCTACTCCCCCCAAAACACACACACACACACACACTCTCTCTCTCTCTCTCTCTCTCTCTCTCTCTCTCTGTCTCTCTGTCTCTCTCTCTGTCTCTCTCTCTCTCTCTCTCTCTCTCTCTCTCTCTCTCTCTCTGTCTCTCTCTCTGGCATATTCCCCAAATGGGAGGTCAAGTCGAGACATTGCCAGAGTCTCACCTAGAGGAAGCATCACACTATGAACAAGACAAGTGTGGAGTGTAGCATTTTGCTGCCACCCATGCACATTATGGTCTTCACTGCCCTCTACTATGACAAGGACAACCAGCAGCACCAGAGGCACAGGCAGCATCATAGTGGTTGCCAAGGCAGCATTGCTGGGAATGACATCACAGAGAGTGAGGTGCTGCTCTCACTTGGCTCTGCAGGTGAAGGCACCTCCATCACTGCTGCCTCAGTCCCTGCTGCTGGGGACCCGGCTATCACAGCAACTTCATCATGACTTCAGGGTCTTGGTGGAGTGTCGTGACATGTGTGTGCGTGACAGTATTCATTAGACAAGATCTTCTGATCATCTGATTTTTAAATTGTTCAATTTTTATAGTCAGTGATTGCTGTGTCCTTCATGTCTTGGTTCTGGTGCATCCTCTTGGGAATTGATAATACGAAATCATCCAGTTTTTTAAATTATTTAATCATTTCATCATTAAAATCTATTATTATGTAATCAGTACTCACTGGATCTCACAGTGTCCCAATTTTGAGGGTAAATCAGTATGAATTCAGATGATGTGATGGTCTGGCACATTTGACTCCCAAACAGAGGCTCAAACTCCACTGATCACTGAATAAATAATGACAGATCTTAATACATAAATAATTAAAAATTGAATTATTTGATGGTATTTTATACTAGATTTCTCCAACACTTAGCAAAACTCAAGAGATGATTATTTAATCACGGATTTGAACAACAACAACAACAACAAAAAAAAAGAATGAGTGATGAGATAATATCTCATGATTCTTCCATGGGGAGGGAAGAATATGATACCATCATTGATTTAAATAATTAAATAATGAAATTTCCTGCCAGATTATCTCCAAAAAAGAGTAAAAATCCAGTTATCATCTATTATCAAATGTCCTATTTTAATAAATTAATAATTACATAATTACAGGATAATATACTCTGTCATACTGAACAGCCACAAGTTGTCTCTTAGTTGACTCCCATAAACTTGGGCCAAACACCATGTTCTAAGTTCCAAGATCCGTGAGGTCCAGCGATCCAGGAGCATCTTCCAAGCTGGCAAGCATGCCCTTCTCTCTTCTCCTACATGGGCGGTGCGAGGCTTCACAAGGAGAAATGGATGGCAGCATGGACGATGAGGATGGACCTCAGGGTGTGGTGTGGTGTGGTGTGGTGTGGTGTGGTGTGGTGTGATGGGGTGGGGTGCGGTGGGTGGTGTGTGGGCAGAACTGAGAGCCTAGGAGCCAGCATTCCAAGTTCCAAAGAGTTGAACCGAGAATCATCCTACTCCCCCCAAAACACACACTCTCTCTCTCTCTCTCTCTCTCTCTCTCTCTCTCTCTCTCTCTCTCTCTCTCTCTCTCTCCCTGTTACCTGCTCCCAGACATCCTGTCCTTCCTGGATTCTCGGGGAGGAGGGCTGGACTAGGAGGAGGTTGTGGGTGAGGAAGAAGAGGAGGAGAAGAGAAAGGACCAGCAGTGGTGGGGTGGCAGAGGGCGTAGAAGGAATAGGAGGAGGAGAGAGGAAGAGGAAGAGGAAGTGGAAGAGGAAGAGGAAGAGGAAGAGGAGTAGCATGAACAGAGGGAGGACGATTTGCAGGAGCAGGAGTCAAGAGTTTCCCCGCAAGCTTGGCCCGAGGGGGAGAGGATGACCTCCCCGCTGGGCGCGCACTGGATCTGATCCAACCTAGAACCGCGGGAGTGCACCTGTAGGAGTGTGTCTCCCCTGTCTGGGGGGATGACACAAGCCATCTGGACGCCATGCCTGCGCCTTCCTGGGCTCCGGCCCTGGAAGTCAGTGGTAGACGAGCCCGGAAGAGAAAGCTGCAAAGCGCAGCCCTCAGCCTGGGGAGGGGCTCGAACCCCTGCCTTGAGCCGCCTCCACAACCGCCTCCGCCACCGCTGCCGCCTTGGCCGCCACCAGTAGTGGGCTGTGCTAGGCTGGGCTCCTTGGCGGACCTGCGAGTGCAGCTGCAGGCTGATGGGGCGCCCTGGAGACAGCCGCTCTCGTCTAAGGCCATACCACCCTGATCGCGCCCGATCTCGTCTGATCTCGAAAGCTAAGCAGGGTCTGGCCTGGTCAGTACTTGGATTGGAGACTGCCTGGGCATATCGGGTACAAGAGGGTTTTTCTTTTGTTTTGTGTCTCTCTCTCCCCGTGGTGTCTTAGCATTCTTTTGTTTATTATAATCCTCTCACTTTCCAAGAGAGAACTGGTTAGTCTCTTCCTCCATATTTTCCTTTCTTTCTTTTTTCTTTTTCTTTTTCTTTTTTTTTAAAATAATCCTGATTAGTGTAGGGTTAGGGCCTTGTGTAGAATATAGGGGGAAAAACAGTGTATATTATCAGCAATGTGTGTGCTGGTAGACATGGTGCTGGAGAGGGAGTTGAGATTCCTATGTCTTGAAACACCCGAGTAGGGATCCCAGAAACATGCAGGCTAAGAACTGCAGGCTACATGTTGTCTGTGTATATGCATGCCTGTGTGTCTCTCCATCTATGTAGGCATGCTTGTGTTGCAGTGTGCTTGTGTGCTTACCAGCCTGTGTGCCTCTCTCTCTCTCTCTCTCTCTCTCTCTCTCTCTCTATCTGTCTCTCTATCTCTCTGTCTCTCTCTCTGTCTCTCTCTCTGTCTCTCTCTCTCTCTCTCTCTCTCTCTCTCTCTCTCTCTCTCTCTGTCTATCTCTCTGGCATATTCCCCAAATGGGAGGTCAAGTCGAGACATTGCCAGAGTCTCACCTAGAGGAAGCATCACACTATGAACAAGACAAGTGAGGAGTTTAGCATTTTGCTGCCACCCATGCACATTATGGTCTTCACTGCCCTGTACTATGACATGGACAACCAGCAGCACCAGAGGCACAGGCAGCATCATAGTGGTTGCCAAGGCAGCATTGCTGGGAATGACATCACAGAGAGTGAGGTGCTGCTCTCACTTGGCTCTGCAGGTGAAGGCACCTCCATCACTGCTGCCTCAGTCCCTGCTGCTGGGGACCCGGTTATCACAGCAACTTCATCATGACTTCAGGGTCTTGGTGGAGTGTCGTGACATGTGTGTGCGTGAAAGTATTCATTAGACAAGATCTTCTGATCATCTGATTTTTAAATTGTTCAATTTTTATAGTCAGTGATGGCTGTGTCCTTCATGTCTTTGTTCTGGTGCATCCTCTTGGGAATTGATAATGCGAAATCATCCAGTTTTTTAAATTATTTAATCATTTCATCATTAAAATCTATTATTATGTAATCAGTAATCACTGGATCTCACAGTGTCCCAATTTTGAGGGTAAATCAGTATGAATTCAGATGATGTGATGGTCTGGCACATTTGACTCCCAAACAGAGGCTCAAACTCCACTGATCACTGAATAAATAATGACAGATCTTAATACATAAATAATTAAAAATTGAATTATTTGATGGTATTTTATACTAGATTTCTCCAACACTTAGCAAAACTCAAGAGGCAAAAGCCTATGGCACCCAGTATTCCCAGGCTGTATCCTAACCCTAACCCTAACCCTAACCCTTCCCTGTGTGTGGGCTGCACTTTGCAGCTTTCTCTTCTGGGCTCATCTACCATTGACTTCCTGGGCCAGTTCCCAGGAAGGCGAGGGCAAGGCGTCTAGATGGCTTGTGTCATCCTGGCAGACAGGGTAGACACTCTCCTGCAGGTTCGCTCCTGGGGTGCCAGGACGGATCAGGGATCAGTTCTGGTGCTCCTCGGTGCCTGTGCCAGTGGCGGTGACCGTGCCAGTGGTGGTCTGAGGAGGCATTCGAGCCCCTTCCCTGTCTGTGGTCTGTGGGCTGCACTTTGCACTCTCCTGCAGGTGCGCTCCCGCGGTGCCAGGACGGATCAGATTGGGTGCTAGCCCCGTGCCTGTGCAGGGGGGGTGCAGTGTCAGTGGCCAAGGTTGTGGCTGTCTGAGGTGTTCGAGCCCCTTCCCTGTTTGCGGGCTGCGCTTTGCACTCTCCTGCAGGTGTGCTCCCGAGGTGCCAGGACAGATCTGATCTGGTGCTCGCTTGGTGGGGCAGTCAACCTCTCCCCCTCAGGCCAGGCTTGCTGGGAAACTGTTGACTCCTGCTCCTGCAAATCCTTCTCCCTCTCTTCATGCTTCTCCTCTTCCTCTTCCTCCTCCTCCTCTTCCACCTCCTTGCTCTGCCACCCCACCACCTGCTGGTCCTTTCTCTGCCCCTCTTCCTTGTCCTCACCCACATCCTCCTCCTAGTCCTGCCCCTCCTCCCTGAGAATCCAGGAAGACTGACTGGATATCTGGGAGCAGGTTACAGGGAGTGTGAATGTGTTTGTGTGTGTGTGAGTGTGTGTGTGTTTGTGTGTGTGTTTGGGAGGGTAGGATGATTATTGGTTCACTCTTTGAAACTTGGAATGCTGGTTCCTAGGCTCTCAGTTCTGCCCACACCCCACCCCACCCCACCACACCCCACCACACCACACCACACCACATCACACCACACCACACCACACCACACCACTCCACAACACACATTGAAGTCCGTCCTCATCGTTCATGCTGCCATCCATTCCTCCTTGTGAAGCCTGGCACCGCCCATGTCAGAGAACAGAGAAGGGCATGATCGCCAGCATGGAAGATGCTCCTGGATCGCTGGAGCCCAGGGAACTTGGAACTTAGAACATGGTGTTTGGCCCAAGTTTATGGGAGTCAAGTAAGATTCAACTTGTGGTTGTTCAGTATGACAGACTATATTATCCTCTATTTATGTAATTATTTAATTATTAAAACAGGACATTTGATAATAGATGATAAGTGGATTTTTACACTTTTTCGGCGGTAACCGTGGCAAGTAATTTCATTATTTCATTATTTAAATCAATGATGGTATGATTTTCTTCTCTACCCATGGAATAATCATGACATATTATCTCATCACTCATTCATTTTTTTGTTCAAATCTGTGATTAAATAATCATCTCTAATTTTGCTAAGACTTGTGGAAGTTAAGTAGAACATACCGTCAAATAATTCAATATTTATTGATTGATTGATTGATTGATTGATTTATTAAAATCTGCATTATTTATTCAGTGATCACTGGAGTTTGAGCCTCTTTCTGGATGTCAAATGTGCCAGACAATCACATCATCTGAATTCATACTGATTTTCCCTCCCTCAAAATTGGGACACTGTGAGATCCAGTGATTACTGATTACATAATAATAGATGTTAATGATTAAATGACTACATAATTTTAAAAAAACTGGAAGATTTCACATTATCAATTCCCAAGACGATGCACCAGAACCAAGACATTAAGGACACAGCAATCACTGACTATAAACATTGAACAATTTAAAAATCAGATCATCAGAAGATCTTGTCTAATGAATACTGTCACTCACATGTCACGACACTCCACCAAGACACTGCAGTCATGATGAGGTTGCTGTGGTAGCCAGATCCCCAGCAGCAGGGCCAGAGGCAGCAGTGATGGAGGTGCCTTCACCTGCAGAGCCAAGAGAGAGCAGCATCTCACTCTCTGTGATGTCATTCCCAGCAATGCTGCCTTGGCAACCACTATGATGCTGCCTGTGCCTCTGGTGCTGCTGCTTGTCCTTCACATAGTAGAGGGCAGTGAAGGCCGTAATGTGCATGGTTTGCTGCAAAATGCTACACTCCACACTTTTCTTGTTCATATGGTGATGCTTCCCCTAGGTGAGACTCTGGCAATGTCTCGACTTGACCTCCCATTTGGGGAAAATGCCAGAGAGAAACAGAGAGAGAGAGAGAGAGAGAGAGAGAGAGAGAGAGAGAGAGAGAGAGAGAAAGGCACACAGTCTGGTAAGCACACAAGCATGCTGCAACACAAGCATGCCTACATAGAAAGACAGACACACAGCACCTACACAGACAACATGTAGCATGCAGTTCTTAGCCTGCATGTTTCTGGGATCCCTACTCGGGTGTTTCCCCTCCTGGTAAGTTTCCTGGCTGCCCGAGTTTCTGAGCAGTGAGTGAACATCGAAGACTGCCTCAGTGGGCTGTGCGTGTGTTGGGGACTGGCAGTGTCCTGGGTGCAGATGGATGATGGGTGGGGGTGTCCTAGCCTGTGATGGGTCTCTGCTCGTCGGCCTTGTAGGACAGATCAAGATATAGGAATCTCAACTCCCTCTTAGGCACCATGTCTACCAGCACACACCATGATGATAATGTACACTACATTTCTCCGATTTTCTACCCAAAACCCTAACACTAATCAAATCAGGATAAAAAAAAAAAAAAAAAAAAAAAAGGAAAGAGAGAAAAATCATGTTCTTTAACCGGTTCTCTTGGCAAGTGAGAGGATTGTAATAAACAAAAGAATACTAAGACTCCACAAGGAGAGAGACACACAAAACAAAAGCAAAAGCCTACGGCACCCGGTATTCCCAGGCGGTCTCCCATCCAAGTACTGACCAGGCCCGACCCTGCTTAGCTTCTGAGATCAGACGAGATCTGGCGCCTTCAGGGTGGTATGGCCCTAGACGAGGGCGGCTGTCTCCGGGGCCCCATCAGCCTGCATTTCTCTCGCCAGCCTGCCAGGGAGCCCAGCCGAGCACAGCCCACTACCGTGGTGCCTGTGCCAGTGGCTGCGGCCATGGCGGTGGCGGGCTGAGGAGGCCTTCCAGCCCCTTCCCTGTGTGCGGGCTGCGCTTTGCAGCTTTCTCTTCTGGGCTCATCTACCATTGACTTCCCGGGCCGGTTCCCAGGAAGTCGCGGGCAAGGCGTCCAGATGGCTTGTGTCATCCTGGCAGACAGGGTAGACACTCTCCTGCAGGTTCGCTCCCTGCGGTGCCAGGACGGATCAGGGATCAGATCTGGTGCTGGCTCGGTGCCTGTGCCAGTGGCGGTGGCCGCGGCAGTGGCGGTCTGAGGAGGTATTCGAGCCCCTTCCCTGTCTGTGGTCAGTGGCTGCACTTTGCACTCTCCTGCAGGTGCGCTCCCGCCATGCCAGGACGGATCAGAGCAGGTGCTAGCTCAGTGCTGGTGTGGGTGCCAGTGGCAGTGGCCATGGAGGTGGCTGTCTGAGGAGGCTTTCCAGCCCCTTCCCCATCTGCGGGCTGCGCTTTGCACTCTCCTGCAGGTGTGCTCCAGCCATGCCAGGAGGGATCAGATCAGGTGCTAGCTCAGTGCCGGTGTGGGTGGGCCAGTGGCAGTGGCCATGGAGGTGGCTGTCTGAGGAGGTGTTCGAGCCCCTTCCCCATCTGCGGGCTGTGCTTTGCACTCTCCTGCACGTGCGCTCCCGAGGTGCCAGGACAGATCTGATCTGGTGCTCGCTTGGTGGGGCAGTCAACCTCTCCCCCTCAGGCCAGGCTTACCGGGAAACTGTTGACTCCTGCTCCTGCAAATCCTTCCCCCTCTCTTCATGCTTCTCCTCCTCCTCTTCCTCCTCCTCCTCTTCCCCCTCCTTGCTCTGCCACCCCACCACCTGCTGGTCCTTTGTCTGCCCCTCTTCCTTATCCTCACCCACATCCTCCTCCTAGTCCTGCCCCTCCTCCCTGAGAATCCAGGAAGATTGACTGGATATCTGGGAGCAGGTTACAGGGAGTGTGAATGTGTTTGTGTGTGTGTGTGTGTGTGTGTGTTTGTGTGTGTGTTTGGGAGGGTAGGATGATTATTGGTTCACTCTTTGAAACTTGGAATGCTGGTTCCTAGGCTCTCAGTTCTGCCCACACCCCACCCCACCCCACCCCACCCCACCCCACCCCACCACACCACACCACACCACACCACACCACACCACACCACTCCACAACACACATTGAAGTCCATCCTCATCGTTCATGCTGCCATCCATTCCTCCTTGTGAAGCCTGGCACCGCCCATGTCAGAGAACAGAGAAGGGCATGATCGCCAGCATGGAAGATGCTCCTGGATCGCTGGAGCCCAGGGAACTTGGAACTTAGAACATGGTGTTTGGCCCAAGTTTATGGGAGTCAAGTAAGATTCAACTTGTGGTTGTTCAGTATGACAGACTATATTATCCTCTATTTATGTAATTATTTAATTATTAAAACAGGACATTTGATAATAGATGATAAGTGGATTTTTACACTTTTTTGGCGGTAATCGTGGCAAGTCATTTCATTATTTCATTATTTAAATCAATGATGGTATTATTTTCTTCTCTACCCATGGAATAATCATGAGATATTATCTCATCACTCATTCATTTTTTTGTTCAAATCTGTGATTAAATAATCATCTCTAATTTTGCTAAGACTTGTGGAAGTTAAGTAGAACATACCGTCAAATAATTCAATATTTATTTATTTATTTATTTATTTATTTATTTATTAAAATCTGCATTATTTATTCAGTGATCACTGGAGTTTGAGCCTCTTTCTGGATGTCAAATGTGCCAGACAATCACATCATCTGAATTCATACTGATTTTCCCTCCCTCAAAATTGGGACACTGTGAGATCCAGTGATTACTGATTACATAATAATAGATGTTAATGATTAAATGACTAAATAATTTTAAAAAAACTGGAAGATTTCACATTATCAATTCCCAAGAGGATGCACCAGAACCAAGACATTAAGGACACAGCAATCACTGACTATAAACATTGAACAATTTAAAAATCAGATCATCAGAAGATCTTGTCTAATGAATACTGTCACTCACATGTCACGACACTCCACCAAGACACTGCAGTCATGATGAGGTTGCTGTGGTAGCCAGGTCCCCAGCAGCAGGGCCAGAGGCAGCAGTGATGGAGGTGCCTTCACCTGCAGAGCCAAGAGAGAGCAGCATCTCACTCTCTGTGATGTCATTCCCAGCAATGCTGCCTTGGCAACCACTATGATGCGGCCTGTGCCTCTGGTGCTGCTGCTTGTCCTTCTCATAGTAGAGGGCAGTGAAGGCCGTAATGTGCATGGTTTGCTGCAAAATGCTACACTCCACACTTTTCTTGTTCATATTGTGATGCTTCCCCTAGGTGAGACTCTGGCAATTTCTCGACTTGACCTCCCATTTGGGGAAAATGCCAGAGAGAAACAGAGAGAGAGAGAGAGAGAGAGAGAGAGAGAGAGAGAGAGAGAGAGAGAGAGAGAGAGCACACAGTCTGGTAAGCACACAAGCACGCTGCAACACAAGCATGCCTACATAGAAAGACAGACACACAGACACACAGAGACAACATGTAGCATGCAGTTCTTAGCCTGCATGTTTCTGGGATCCCTACTCGGGTGTTTCCCCTCCTGGTAGGTTTCCTGGCTGCCCGAGGTTTCTGAGCAGTGAGTGAACATCGAAGACTGCCTCAGTGGGCTGTGCGTGTGTTGGGGACTGGCAGTGTCCTGGGTGCAGATGGATGATGGGTGGGGGTGTCCTAGCCTGTGCTGGGTCTCTGCTGGTCGGCCTTGTAGGACAGATCAACATATAGGAATCTCAACTCCCTCTTAGGCACCATGTCTACCAGCACACACCATGATGTTATCGTACACTACTTTTCCCCTGTTTTCTACCCAAACCCCTAACACTAATCCAATCAGGATTTAAAAAAAAAAAAAAAATAAAAGGAAAGAGAGAAAAATCATGTTCTTTAACCGGTTCTCTTGGCAAGTGAGAGGATTATAATAAACAAAGGAATACTAAGACTCCACAAGGAGAGAGACACACAAAACAAAAGCAAAAGCCCTAGGGCACCCGGTATTCCCAGGCGGTCTCCCATCCAAGTGCTGACCAGGCCCGACCCTGCTTAGCTTCTCAGATCAGACGAGATCTGGCGCCTTCAGGGTGGTATGGCCCTAGACGAGGGCGGCTGTCTCCGGGGCCCCATCAGCCTGCATTTCTCTCGCCAGCCTGCCAGGGAGCCCAGCCGAGCACAGCCCACTACTGGTGCCAGTGCCAGTGGCTGCGGCCATGTCGGTGGCGGGCTGAGGAGGCATTCGAGCCCCTTCCCTGTGTGCGGGCTGCGCTTTGCAGCTTTCTCTTCTGGGCTCATCTACCATTGACTTCCCGGGCCGGTTCCCAGGAAGTCGCGGGCAAGGCGTCCAGATGGCTTGTGTCATCCTGGCAGACAGGGTAGACACTCTCCTGCAGGTTCGCTCCTGCGGTGCCAGGACGGATCAGGGATCAGATCTGGTGCTGGCTCGGTGCCTGTGCCAGTGGCGGTGGCCGCGGCAGTGGCGGTCTGAGGAGGTGTTCGAGCCCCTTCCCTGTCTGTGGTCAGGCTGCACTTTGCACTCTCCTGCAGGTGCGCTCCCGCCATGCCAGGACGGATCAGAGCAGGTGCTAGCTCAGTGCTGTGTGGGTGCCAGTGGCAGTGGCCATGGAGGTGGCTGTCTGAGGAGGCTTTCCAGCCCCTTCCCCATCTGCGGGCTGCGCTTTGCACTCTCCTGCAGGTGTGCTCCAGCCATGCCAGGAGGGCGATCAGGTGCTAGCTCAGTGCTGGTGTGGGTGCCAGTGGCAGTGGCCATGGAGGTGGCTGTCTGAGGAGGAGTTCGAGCCCCTTCCCCGTCTGCGGGCTGTGCTTTGCACTCTCCGGCAGGTGTGCTCCCGAGGTGCCAGGACAGATCTGATCTGGTGCTGGCTTGGTGGGGCAGTCAACCTCTCCCCCTCAGGCCAGGCTTGCAGGGAAACTGTTGACTCCTGCTCCTGCAAATCCTTCTCCCTCTGTTCATGCTTCTCCTCTTCCTCTTCCTCCTCCTCCTCTTCCTACTCCTTGCTCTGCCACCCCACCACCTGCTGGTCCTTTGTCTGCCCCTCTTCCTTATCCTCACCCACATCCTCCTCCTAGTCCTGCCCCTCCTCCCTGAGAATCCAGGAAGATTGAATGGATATCTGGGAGCAGGTTACAGGGAGTGTGAAAGTGTTTGTGTGCATGTGAGTGTGTGTGTGTGTGTGTGTGTGTGTGTGTGTGTGTGTTTGGGGGGGTAGGATGATTATTGGTTCACTCTTTGAAACTTGGAATGCTGGCTACTAGGCTCTCAGTTCTGCCCACACCACACCCCACCCCACCCCACCCCACCCCACCCCACCACCACCACACCACACCACACCACACCACACCACTCCACAACACACATTGATATCCATCCTCATCGTCCATGCTGCCATCCATTCCTCCTTGTGAAGCCTGGCACCGCCCATGTCAGAGAACAGAGAAGGGCATGATCGCCAGCATGGAAGATGCTCCTGGATCGCTGGAGCCCAGGGAACTTGGAACTTAGAACATGGTGTTTGGCCCAAGTTTATGGGAGTCAAGTAAGATTCAACTTGTGGTTGTTCAGTATGACAGACTATATTATCCTCTATTTATGTAATTATTTAATTATTAAAACAGGACATTTGATAATAGATGATAAGTGGATTTTTACACTTTTTCGGCGGTAACCGTGGCAAGTAATTTCATTATTTCATTATTTAAATCAATGATGGTATGATTTTCTTCTCTACCCATGGAATAATCATGAGATATTATCTCATCACTCATTCATTTTTTTGTTCAAATCTGTGATTAAATAATCATCTCTAATTTTGCTAAGACTTGTGGAAGTTACGTAGAA
The DNA here is from genome assembly GCA_030556225.1 of Cricetiscus sungorus. NCBI lineage: Eukaryota > Metazoa > Chordata > Mammalia > Rodentia > Cricetidae > Cricetiscus > Cricetiscus sungorus. The sequence continues at coordinate 65,684 of JANBXA010000500.1, read as the reverse complement.
CATACCGTCAAATAATTCAATATTTATTTATTTATTTATTTATTTATTTATTTATTGAAATCTGCATTATTTATTCAGTGATCAATGGAGTTTGAGCCTCTTTCTGGATGTCAAATGTGCCAGACAATCACATCATCTGAATTCATACTGATTTTCCCTCCCTCAAAATTGGGACACTGTGAGATCCAGTGATTACTCATTACATAATAATAGATGTTAATGATTAAATGATTAAATAATTTAAAAAAACTGGAAGATTTCACATTATCAATTCCCAAGACGATGCACCAGAACCAAGACATTAAGGACACAGCAATCACTGACTATAAACATTGAACAATTTAAAAATCAGATCATCAGAAGATCTTATCTAATGAATACTGTCACTCACATGTCACGACACTCCACCAAGACACTGCAGTCATGATGAGGTTGCTGTGGTAGCCAGGTCCCCAGCAGCAGGGCCAGAGGCAGCAGTGATGGAGGTGCCTTCACCTGCAGAGCCAAGAGAGAGCAGCATCTCACTCTCTGTGATGTCATTCCCAGCAATGCTGCCTTGGCAACCACTATGATGCTGCCTGTGCCTCTGGTGCTGCTGCTTGTCCTTCACATAGTAGAGGGCAGTGAAGGCCGTAATGTGCATGGTTTGCTGCAAAATGCTACACTCCACACTTTTCTTGTTCATATGGTGATGCTTCCCCTAGGTGAGACTCTGGCAATTTCTCGACTTGACCTCCCATTTGGGGAAAATGCCAGAGAGAAACAGAGAGAGAGAGAGAGAGAGAGAGAGAGAGAGAGAGAGAGAGAGAGAGAGAGAAGGCACACAGTCTGGTAAGCACACAAGCACGCTGCAACACAAGCATGCCTACATAGAAAGACAGACACACAGACACACAGAGACAACATGTAGCATGCACTTCTTAGCCTGCATGTTTCTGGGATCCCTACTCGGGTGTTTCCCCTCCTGGTAGGTTTCCTGGCTGCCCGAGGTTTCTGAGCAGTGAGTGAACATCGAAGACTGCCTCAGTGGGCTGTGCGTGTGTTGGGGACTGGCAGTGTCCTGGGTGCAGATGGATGATGGGTGGGGGTGTCCTAGCCTGTGCTGGGTCTCTGCTGGTCGGCCTTGTAGGACAGATCAACATATAGGAATCTCAACTCCCTCTTAGGCACCATGTCTACCAGCACACACCATGATGATAATGTACACTACTTTTCTCCGATTTTCTACCCAAAACCCTAACACTAATCAAATCAGGATAAAAAAAAAAAAAAAAAAAAAAGGAAAGAGAGAAAAATCATGTTCTTTAACCGGTTCTCTTGGCAAGTGAGAGGATTATAATAAACAAAGGAATACTAAGACTCCACAAGGAGAGAGACACACAAAACAAAAGCAAAAGCCTACGGCACCCGGTATTCCCAGGCGGTCTCCCATCCAAGTGCTGACCAGGCCCGACCCTGCTTAGCTTCTGAGATCAGACGAGATCTGGCGCCTTCAGGGTGGTATGGCCCTAGACGAGGGCGGCTGTCTCCGGGGCCCCATCAGCCTGCATTTCTCTCGCCAGCCTGCCAGGGAGCCCAGCCGAGCACAGCCCACTACCTGGTGCCAGTGCCAGTGGCTGCGGCCATGTCGGTGGCGGGCTGAGGAGGCATTCGAGCCCCTTCCCTGTGTGAGGGCTGCGCTTTGCAGCTTTCTCTTCTGGGCTCATCTACCATTGACTTCCCGGGCCGGTTCCCAGGAAGTCGCGGGCAAGGCGTCCAGATGGCTTGTGTCATCCTGGCAGACAGGGTAGACACTCTCCTGCAGGTTCGCTCCCGCGGTGCCAGGACGGATCAGGGATCAGATCTGGTGCTGGCTCGGTGCCTGTGCCAGTGGCGGTGGCCGCGGCAGTGGCGGTCTGAGGAGGCGTTCGAGCCCCTTCCCAGTCTGCAGGCTGCACTTTGCACTCTCCTGCAGGTGCGCTCCCGCCATGCCAGGACGGATCAGAGCAGGTGCTAGCTCAGTGCTGGTGTGGGTGCCAGTGGCAGTGGCCATGGAGGTGGCTGTCTGAGGAGGCTTTCCAGCCCCTTCCCCATCTGCGGGCTGCGCTTTGCACTCTCCTGCAGGTGTGCTCCAGCCATGCCAGGAGGGATCAGATCAGGTGCTAGCTCAGTGCTGGTGTGGGTGCCAGTGGCAGTGGCCATGGATGTGGCTGTCTGAGGAGGTGTTCCAGCCCCTTCCCCATCTGCGGGCTGTGCTTTGCACTCTCCTGCACGTGCGCTCCCGAGGTGCCAGGACAGATCTGATCTGGTGCTCGCTTGGTGGGGCAGTCAACCTCTCCCCCTCAGGCCAGGCTTACTCGGAAACTGTTGACTCCTGCTCCTGCAAATCATTCCCCCTCTCTTCATGCTTCTCCTCTTCCTCTTCCTCCTCCTCCTCTTCCTACTCCTTGCTCTGCCACCCCACCACCTGCTGGTCCTTTGTCTGCCCCTCTTCCTTGTCCTCACCCACATCCTCATCCTAGTCCTGCCCCTCCTCCCTGAGAATCCAGGAAGACGGAATGGATATCTGGGAGCAGGTTACAGGGAGTGTGAATGTGTTTGTGTGCATGTGAGTGTGTGTGTGTGTGTGTGTGTGTGTGTGTGTGTGTTTGGGGGGGTAGGATTATTATTGGTTCACTCTTTGAAACTTGGAATGCTACCTCCTAGGCTCTCAGTTCTGCCCACACCACACCCCACCCCACCCCACCCCACCCCACCCCACCCCACCACACCACACCACACCACACCACACCACACCACTCCACAATACACATTGACATCCATCCTCATCGTCCATGCTGCCATCCATTCCTCCTTGTGAAGCCTGGCACCGCCCATGTCAGAGAACAGAGAAGGGCACGATCGCCAGCTAGGAAGATGCTCCTGCATCGCTGGAGCCCAGGGAACTTGGAACTTAGAACATGCTGTTTGGCCCAAGTTTATGGGAGTCAAGTAAGATTCAACTTGTGGTTGTTCAGTATGACAGACTATATTATCCTCTATTTATGTAATTATTTAATTATTAAAACAGGACATTTGATAATAGATGATAAGTGGATTTTTACACTTTTTTGGCGGTAACCGTGGCAAGTCATTTCATTATTTCATTATTTAAATCAATGATGGTATTATTTTCTTCTCTACCCATGGAATAATCATGTGATATTATCTCATCACTCATTCATTTTTTTGTTCAAATCTGTGATTAAATAATCATCTCTAATTTTGCTAAGACTTGTAGAAGTTACGTAGAACATACCGTCAAATAATTCAATATTTATTTATTTATTTATTTATTTATTTATTTATTGAAATCTGCATTATTTATTCAGTGATCAATGGAGTTTGAGCCTCTTTCTGGATGTCAAATGTGCCAGACAATCACATCATCTGAATTCATACTGATTTTCCCTCCCTCAAAATTGGGACACTGTGAGATCCAGTGATTACTCATTACATAATAATAGATGTTAATGATTAAATGATTAAATAATTTAAAAAAACTGGAAGATTTCACATTATCAATTCCCAAGAGGATGCACCAGAACCAAGACATTAAGGACACAGCAATCACTGACTATAAACATTGAACAATTTAAAAATCAGATCATCAGAAGATCTTGTCTAATGAATACTGTCACTCACATGTCACGACACTCCACCAAGACACTGCAGTCATGATGAGGTTGCTGTGGTAGCCAGATCCCCAGCAGCAGGGCCAGAGGCAGCAGTGATGGAGGTGCCTTCACCTGCAGAGCCAAGAGAGAGCAGCATCTCACTCTCTGTGATGTCATTCCCAGCAATGCTGCCTTGGCAACCACTATGATGCTGCCTGTGCCTCTGGTGCTGCTGCTTGTCCTTCTCATAGTAGAGGGCAGTGAAGGCCGTAATGTGCATGGTTTGCTGCAAAATGCTACACTCCACACTTTTCTTGTTCATATTGTGATGCTTCCCCTAGGTGAGACTCTGGCAATTTCTCGACTTGACCTCCCATTTGGGGAAAATGCCAGAGAGAAACAGAGAGAGAGAGAGAGAGAGAGAGAGAGAGAGAGAGAGAGAGAGAGAGAGAGAAAGGCACACAGTCTGGTAAGCACACAAGCATGCTGCAACACAAGCATGCCTACATAGAAAGACAGACACACAGACACACAGAGACAACATGTAGCCTGCACTTCTTAGCCTGCATGTTTCTGGGATCCCTACTCGGGTGTTTCCCCTCCTGGTAGGTTTCCTGGCTGCCCGAGGTTTCTGAGCAGTGAGTGAACATCGAAGACTGCCTCAGTGGGCTGTGCGTGTGTTGGGGACTGGCAGTGTCCTGGGTGCAGATGGATGATGGGTGGGGGTGTCCTAGCCTGTGCTGGGTCTCTGCTGGTCGGCCTTGTAGGACAGATCAAGATATAGGAATCTCAACTCCCTCTTAGGCACCATGTCTACCAGCACACACCATGATGATAATGTACACTACATTTCTCCGATTTTCTACCCAAAACCCTAACACTAATCAAATCAGGATAAAAAAAAAAAAAAAAAAAAAAAAAAGGAAAGAGAGAAAAATCATGTTCTTTAACCGGTTCTCTTGGCAAGTGAGAGGATTATAATAAACAAAAGAATACTAAGACTCCACAAGGAGAGAGACACACAAAACAAAAGCAAAAGCCTACGGCACCCGGTATTCCCAGGCGGTCTCCCATCCAAGTGCTGACCAGGCCCGACCCTGCTTAGCTTCCGAGATCAGACGAGATCTGGCGCCTTCAGGGTGGTATGGCCCTAGACGAGGGCGGCTGTCTCCGGGGCCCCATCAGCCTGCATTGCTCTCGCCAGCCTGCCAGGGAGCCCAGCCGAGCACAGCCCACTACCGTGGTGCCAGTGCCAGTGGCTGCGGCCATGTCGGTGGCGGGCTGAGGAGGCCTTCGAGCCCCTTCCCTGTGTGCGGGCTGCGCTTTGCAGCTTTCTCTTCTGGGCTCATCTACCATTGACTTCCCGGGCCGGTTCCCAGGAAGTCGCGGGCAAGGCGTCCAGATGGCTTGTGTCATCCTGGCAGACAGGGTAGACACTCTCCTGCAGGTTCGCTCCCGCGGTGCCAGGACGGATCAGGGATCAGATCTGGTGCTGGCTCGGTGCCTGTGCCAGTGGCGGTGGCCGCGGCGGTGGCGGTCTGAGGAGGTGTTCGAGCCCCTTCCCAGTCTGTGTCAGGCTGCACTTTGCACTCTCCTGCAGGTGCGCTCCCGCCGTGCCAGGACGGATCAGAGCAGGTGCTAGCTCAGTGCTGGTGTGGGTGGCCAGTGGCAGTGGCCATGGAGGTGGCTGTCTGAGGAGGTTTTCGAGCCCCTTCCCCATCTGCGGGCTGCGCTTTGCACTCTCCTGCAGGTGCGCTCCAGCCATGCCAGGAGGGATCAGATCTGGTGCTAGCTCAGTGCTGGTGTGGGTGCCAGTGGCAGTGGCCATGGAGGTGGCTGTCTGAGGAGGTGTTCCAGCCCCTTCCCCATCTGCGGGCTGTGCTTTGCACTCTCCTGCACGTGTGCTCCCGAGGTGCCAGGACAGATCTAATCTGGTGCTCGCTTGGTGGGGCAGTCAACCTCTCCCCCTCAGGCCAGGCTTACCCGGAAACTGTTGACTCCTGCTCCTGCAAATCCTTCCCCCTCTGTTCATGCTTCTCCTCTTCCTCTTCCTCCTCCTCCTCTTCCTACTCCTTGCTCTGCCACCCCACCACCTGCTGGTCCTTTGTCTGCCCCTCTTCCTTATCCTCACCCACATCCTCATCCTAGTCCTGCCCCTCCTCCCTGAGAATCCAGGAAGACGGACTGGATATCTGGGAGCAGGTTACAGGGAGTGTGAAAGTGTTTGTGTGCATGTGAGTGTGTGTGTGTGTGTGTGTGTGTGTGTGTGTGTGTGTTTGGGGGGTAGGATGATTATTGGTTCACTCTTTGAAACTTGGAATGCTGGCTCCTAGGCTCTCAGTTCTGCCCACACCACACCCCACCCCACCCCACCCCACCCCACCCCACCACACCACACCACACCACACCACACCACACCACTCCACAACACACATTGATATCCATCCTCATCGTTCATGCTGCCATCCATTCCTCCTTGTGAAGCCTGGCACCGCCCATGTCAGAGAACAGAGAAGGGCACGATCGCCAGCTAGGAAGATGCTCCTGCATCGCTGGAGCCCAGGGAACTTGGAACTTAGAACATGCTGTTTGGCCCAAGTTTATGGGAGTCAAGTAAGATTCAACTTGTGGTTGTTCAGTATGACAGACTATATTATCCTCTATTTATGTAATTATTTAATTATTAAAACAGGACATTTGATAATAGATGATAAGTGGATTTTTACACTTTTTTGGCAGTAATCGTGGCAAGTAATTTCATTATTTCATTATTTAAATCAATGATGGTATTATTTTCTTCTCTACCCATGGAATAATCATGAGATATTATCTCATCACTCATTCATTTTTTTGTTCAAATCTGTGATTAAATAATCATCTCTAATTTTGCTAAGACTTGTAGAAGTTAAGTAGAACATACCGTCAAATAATTCAATATTTATTTATTTATTTATTTATTTATATATTCATTAAAATCTGCATTATTTAATTCAGTGATCACTGGAGTTTGAGCCTCTTTCTGGATGTCAAATGTGCCAGACCATCACATCATCTGAATTCATACTGATTTTCCCTCCCTCAAAATTGGGACACTGTGAGATCCAGTGATTACTGATTACATAATAATAGATGTTAATGATTAAATGATTAAATAATTTAAAAAAAAAACTGGAAGATTTCACATTATCAATTCCCAAGACGATGCACCAGAACCAAGACATTAAGGACACAGCAATCACTGACTATAAACATTGAACAATTTAAAAATCAGATCATCAGAAGATCTTATCTAATGAATACTGTCACTCACATGTCACGACACTCCACCAAGACACTGCAGTCATGATGAGGTTGCTGTGGTAGCCAGATCCCCAGCAGCAGGGCCAGAGGCAGCAGTGATGGAGGTGCCTTCACCTGCAGAGCCAAGAGAGAGCAGCATCTCACTCTCTGTGATGTCATTCCCAGCAATGCTGCCTTGGCAACCACTATGATGCTGCCTGTGCCTCTGGTGCTGCTGCTTGTCCTTCACATAGTAGAGGGCAGTGAAGGCCGTAATGTGCATGGTTTGCTGCAAAATGCTACACTCCACACTTTTCTTGTTCATATTGTGATGCTTCCCCTAGGTGAGACTCTGGCAATGTCTCGACTTGACCTCCCATTTGGGGAAAATGCCAGAGAGAAACAGAGAGAGAGAGAGAGAGAGAGAGAGAGAGAGAGAGAGAGAGAGAGAGAGAGAAAGGCACACAGTCTGGTAAGCACACAAGCACGCTGCAACACAAGCATGCCTACATAGAAAGACAGACACACAGACACACAGAGACAACATGTAGCATGCACTTCTTAGCCTGCATGTTTCTGGGATCCCTACTCGGGTGTTTCCCCTCCTGGTAAGTTTCCTGGCTGCCCGAGGTTTCTGAGCAGTGAGTGAACATCGAAGACTGCCTCAGTGGGCTGTGCGTGTGTTGGGGACTGGCAGTGTCCTGGGTGCAGATGGATGATGGGTGGGGGTGTCCTAGCCTGTGCTGGGTCTCTGCTGGTCGGCCTTGTAGGACAGATCAACATATAGGAATCTCAACTCCCTCTTAGGCACCATGTCTACCAGCACACACCATGATGATATCGTACACTACTTTTCCCCTGTTTTCTACCCAAACCCCTAACACTAATCCAATCAGGATAAAAAAAAAAAAAAAAAAAAAAAGGAAAGAGAGAAAAATCATGTTCTTTAACCGGTTCTCTTGGCAAGTGAGAGGATTGTAATAAACAAAAGAATACTAAGACTCCACAAGGAGAGAGACACACAAAACAAAAGCAAAAGCCTACGGCACCCGGTATTCCCAGGCGGTCTCCCATCCAAGTGTTGACCAGGCCCGACCCTGCTTAGCTTCCGAGATCAGACGAGATCCGGCGCCTTCAGGGTGGTATGGCCATAGACGAGGGCGGCTGTCTCCCGGGGCCCCATCAGCCTGCATTGCTCTCGCCAGCCTGCCAGGGAGCCCAGCCGAGCACAGCCCACTACTGGTGCCAGTGCCAGTGGCTGCGGCCATGGCGGTGGCGGGCTGAGGAGGCATTCGAGCCCCTTCCCTGTGTGCGGGCTGAGCTTTGCAGCTTTCTCTTCTGGGCTCATCTACCATTGACTTCCCGGGCCGGTTCCCAGGAAGTCGCGGGCAAGGCGTCCAGATGGCTTGTGTCATCCTGGCAGACAGGGTAGACACTCTCCTGCAGGTTCGCTCCCGCGGTGCCAGGACGGATCAGGGATCAGATCTGGTGCTGGCTCGGTGCCTGTGCCAGTGGCGGTGGCCGCGGCGGTGGCGGTCTGAGGAGGCATTCGAGCCCCTTCCCAGTCTGCAGGCTGCACTTTGCACTCTCCTGCAGGTGCGCTCCCGCCATGCCAGGACGGATCAGAGCAGGTGCTAGCTCAGTGCTGGTGTGGGTGCCAGTGGCAGTGGCCATGGAGGTGGCTGTCTGAGGAGGCTTTCCAGCCCCTTCCCCATCTGTGGTCGGGCTGCGCTTTGCACTCTCCTGCAGGTGTGCTCCAGCCATGCCAGGAGGGATCAGATCAGGTGCTAGCTCAGTGCTGGTGTGGGTGCCAGTGGCAGTGGCCATGGAGGTGGCTGTCTGAGGAGGAGTTCGAGCCCCTTCCCCGTCTGCGGGCTGTGCTTTGCACTCTCCAGCAGGTGTGCTCCCGAGGTGCCAGGACAGATCTGATCTGGTGCTCGCTTGGTGGGGCAGTCAACCTCTCCCCCTCAGGCCAGGATTACCCGGAAACTGTTGACTCCTGCTCCTGCAAATCCTTCCCCCTCTGTTCATGCTTCTCCTCTTCCTCTTCCTCCTCCTCCTCTTCCTACTCCTTGCTCTGCCACCCCACCACCTGCTGGTCCTTTGTCTGCCCCTCTTCCTTATCCTCACCCACATCCTCATCCTAGTCCTGCCCCTCCTCCCTGAGAATCCAGGAAGACGGAATGGATATCTGGGAGCAGGTTACAGGGAGTGTGAAAGTGTTTGTGTGCATGTGAGTGTGTGTGTGTGTGTGTGTGTGTGTGTGTGTGTGTGTTTGGGAGGGTAGGATGATTATTGGTTCACTCTTTGAAACTTGGAATGCTGGCTCCTAGGCTCTCAGTTCTGCCCACACCACACCCCACCCCCCCCCCCCCCCCCCCACCCCACCACACCACACCACACCACACCACACCACACCACTCCACAACACACATTGATATCCATCCTCATCGTCCATGCTGCCATCCATTCCTCCTTGTGAAGCCTGGCACCGCCCATGTCAGAGAACAGAGAAGGGCACGATCGCCAGCTAGGAAGATGCTCCTGCATCGCTGGAGCCCAGGGAACTTGGAACTTAGAACATGGTGTTTGGCCCAAGTTTATGGGAGTCAAGTAAGAGTCAACTTGTGGTTGTTCAGTATGACAGACTATATTATCCTCTATTTATGTAATTATTTAATTATTAAAATAGGACATTTGATAATAGATGATAAGTGGATTTTTACACTTTTTTGGCGGTAACCGTGGCAAGTCATTTCATTATTTCATTATTTAAATCAATGATGGTATTATTTTCTTCTCTACCCATGGAATAATCATGAGATATTATCTCATCACTCATTCATTTTTTTGTTCAAATCTGTGATTAAATAATCATCTCTAATTTTGCTAAGACTTGTAGAAGTTACGTAGAACATACCGTCAAATAATTCAATATTTATTTATTTATTTATTTATTTATTTATTTTTATGAAATCTGCATTATTTATTCAGTGATCAATGGAGTTTGAGCCTCTTTCTGGATGTCAAATGTGCCAGACAATCACATCATCTGAATTCATACTGATTTTCCCTCCCTCAAAATTGGGACACTGTGAGATCCAGTGATTACTCATTACATAATAATAGATGTTAATGATTAAATGATTAAATAATTTAAAAAAACTGGAAGATTTCACATTATCAATTCCCAAGACGATGCACCAGAACCAAGACATTAAGGACACAGCAATCACTGACTATAAACATTGAACAATTTAAAAATCAGATCATCAGAAGATCTTATCTAATGAATACTGTCACTCACATGTCACGACACTCCACCAAGACACTGCAGTCATGATGAGGTTGCTGTGGTACCAGATCCCCAGCAGCAGGGCCAGAGGCAGCAGTGATGGAGGTGCCTTCACCTGCAGAGCCAAGAGAGAGCAGCATCTCACTCTCTGTGATGTCATTCCCAGCAATGCTGCCTTGGCAACCACTATGATGCGGCCTGTGCCTCTGGTGCTGCTGCTTGTCCTTCTCATAGTAGAGGGCAGTGAAGGCCGTAATGTGCATGGTTTGCTGCAAAATGCTACACTCCACACTTGTCTTGTTCATATGGTGATGCTTCCTCTAGGTGAGACTCTGGCAATTTCTCGACTTGACCTCCCATTTGGGGAAAATGCCAGAGAGAAACAGAGAGAGAGAGAGAGAGAGAGAGAGAGAGAGAGAGAGAGAGAGAGAGAGAAAGGCACACAGTCTGGTAAGCACACAAGCACGCTGCAACACAAGCATGCCTACATAGAAAGACAGACACACAGACACACAGAGACAACATGTAGCATGCACTTCTTAGCCTGCATGTTTCTGGGATCCCTACTCGGGTGTTTCCCCTCCTGGTAGGTTTCCTGGCTGCCCGAGGTTTCTGAGCAGTGAGTGAACATCGAAGACTGCCTCAGTGGGCTGTGCGTGTGTTGGGGACTGGCAGTGTCCTGGGTGCAGATGGATGATGGGTGGGGGTGTCCTAGCCTGTGATGGGTCTCTGCTCGTCGGCCTTGTAGGACAGATCAAGATATAGGAATCTCAACTCCCTCTTAGGCACCATGTCTACCAGCACACACCATGATGATAACGTACACTACTTTTCTCCGATTTTCTACCCAAAACCCTAACACTAATCAAATCAGGATAAAAAAAAAAAAAAAAAAAAAAAGGAAAGAGAGAAAAATCATGTTCTTTAACCGGTTCTCTTGGCAAGTGAGAGGATTGTAATAAACAAAAGAATACTAAGACTCCACAAGGAGAGAGACACACAAAACAAAAGCAAAAGCCTACGGCACCCGGTATTCCCAGGCGGTCTCCCATCCAAGTGTTGACCAGGCCCGACCCTGCTTAGCTTCCGAGATCAGACGAGATCTGGCGCCTTCAGGGTGGTATGGCCCTAGACGAGGGCGGCTGTCTCCGGGGCCCCATCAGCCTGCATTGCTCTCGCCAGCCTGCCAGGGAGCCCAGCCGAGCACAGCCCACTACTGGTGCCAGTGCCAGTGGCTGCGGCCATGTCGGTGGCGGGCTGAGGAGGCCTTCGAGCCCCTTCCCTGTGTGAGGGCTGCGCTTTGCAGCTTTCTCTTCTGGGCTCATCTACCATTGACTTCCCGGGCCGGTTCCCAGGAAGTCGCGGGCAAGGCGTCCAGATGGCTTGTGTCATCCTGGCAGACAGGGTAGACACTCTCCTGCAGGTTCGCTCCCGCGGTGCCAGGACGGATCAGGGATCAGATCTGGTGCTGGCTCGGTGCCTGTGCCAGTGGCGGTGGCCGCGGCAGTGGCGGTCTGAGGAGGCGTTCGAGCCCCTTCCCAGTCTGCAGGCTGCACTTTGCACTCTCCTGCAGGTGCGCTCCCGCCATGCCAGGACGGATCAGAGCAGGTGCTAGCTCAGTGCTGGTGTGGGTGCCAGTGGCAGTGGCCATGGAGGTGGCTGTCTGAGGAGGCTTTCCAGCCCCTTCCCCATCTGCGGGCTGCGCTTTGCACTCTCCTGCAGGTGTGCTCCAGCCTGCCAGGAGGGATCAGATCAGGTGCTAGCTCAGTGCTGGTGTGGGTGCCAGTGGCAGTGGCCATGGAGGTGGCTGTCTGAGGAGGTGTTCCAGCCCCTTCCCCATCTGCGGGCTGTGCTTTGCACTCTCCTGCACGTGTGCTCCCGAGGTGCCAGGACAGATCTAATCTGGTGCTCGCTTGGTGGGGCAGTCAACCTCTCCCCCTCAGGCCAGGATTACCCGGAAATTGTTGACTCCTGCTCCTGCAAATCATTCCCCCTCTGTTCATGCTTCTCCTCTTCCTCTTCCTCCTCCTCCTCTTCCTACTCCTTGCTCTGCCACCCCACCACCTGCTGGTCCTTTGTCTGCCCCTCTTCCTTGTCCTCACCCACATCCTCATCCTAGTCCTGCCCCTCCTCCCTGAGAATCCAGGAAGACGGAATGGATATCTGGGAGCAGGTTACAGGGAGTGTGAATGTGTTTGTGTGCATGTGAGTGTGTGTGTGTGTGTGTGTGTGTGTGTGTGTGTGTGTGTTTGGGGGGGGGTAGGATGATTATTGGTTCACTCTTTGAAACTTGGAATGCTGGCTACTAGGCTCTCAGTTCTGCCCACACCACACCCCACCCCACCCCACCCCACCCCACCCCACCACACCAACACCACACCACACCACACCACACCACTCCACAACACACATTGATATCCATCCTCATCGTCCATGCTGCCATCCATTCCTCCTTGTGAAGCCTGGCACCGCCCATGTCAGAGAACAGAGAAGGGCACGATCGCCAGCTAGGAAGATGCTCCTGCATCGCTGGAGCCCAGGGAACTTGGAACTTAGAACATGCTGTTTGGCGCAAGTTTATGGGAGTCAAGTAAGAGTCAACTTGTGGTTGTTCAGTATGACAGACTATATTATCCTCTATTTATGTAATTATTTAATTATTAAAATAGGACATTTGATAATAGATGATAAGTGGATTTTTTTGGCGGTAATCGTGCCAAGTCATTTCATTATTTCATTATTTAAATCAATGATGGTATTATTTTCTTCTCTACCCATGGAATAATCATGAGATATTATCTCATCACTCATTCATTTTTTTGTTCAAATCTGTGATTAAATAATCATCTCTAATTTTGCTAAGACTTGTGGAAGTTACGTAGAACATACCGTCAAATAATTCAATATTTATTTATTTATTTATTTATTTATTTATTTATTAAAAATCTGCATTATTTATTCAGTGATCAATGGAGTTTGAGCCTCTTTCTGGATGTCAAATGTGCCAGACAATCACATCATCTGAATTCATACTGATTTTCCCTCCCTCAAAATTGGGACACTGTGAGATCCAGTGATTACTCATTACATAATAATAGATGTTAATGATTAAATGATTAAATAATTTAAAAAAACTGGAAGATTTCACATTATCAATTCCCAAGACGATGCACCAGAACCAAGACATTAAGGACACAGCAATCACTGACTATAAACATTGAACAATTTAAAAATCAGATCATCAGAAGATCTTATCTAATGAATACTGTCACTCACATGTCACGACACTCCACCAAGACACTGCAGTCATGATGAGGTTGCTGTGGTAGCCAGGTCCCCAGCAGCAGGGCCAGAGGCAGCAGTGATGGAGGTGCCTTCACCTGCAGAGCCAAGAGAGAGCAGCATCTCACTCTCTGTGATGTCATTCCCAGCAATGCTGCCTTGGCAACCACTATGATGCTGCCTGTGCCTCTGGTGCTGCTGCTTGTCCTTCACATAGTAGAGGGCAGTGAAGGCCGTAATGTGCATGGTTTGCTGCAAAATGCTACACTCCACACTTGTCTTGTTCATATGGTGATGCTTCCCCTAGGTGAGACTCTGGCAATGTCTCGACTTGACCTCCCATTTGGGGAAAATGCCAGAGAGAAACAGAGAGAGAGAGAGAGAGAGAGAGAGAGAGAGAGAGAGAGAGAGAGAGAAAGGCACACAGTCTGGTAAGCACACAAGCACGCTGCAACACAAGCATGCCTACATAGAAAGACAGACACACAGACACACAGAGACAACATGTAGCATGCAGTTCTTAGCCTGCATGTTTCTGGGATCCCTACTCGGGTGTTTCCCCTCCTGGTAGGTTTCCTGGCTGCCCGAGGTTTCTGAGCAGTGAGTGAACATCGAAGACTGCCTCAGTGGGCTGTGCGTGTGTTGGGGACTGGCAGTGTCCTGGGTGCAGATGGATGATGGGTGGGGGTGTCCTAGCCTGTGCTGGGTCTCTGCTGGTCGGCCTTGTAGGACAGATCAACATATAGGAATCTCAACTCCCTCTTAGGCACCATGTCTACCAGCACACACCATGATGATAATGTACACTACTTTTCCCCGATTTTCTACCCAAAACCCTAACACTAATCAAATCAGGATAAAAAAAAAAAAAAAAAAAAAGGAAAGAGAGAAAAATCATGTTCTTTAACCGGTTCTCTTGGCAAGTGAGAGGATTGTAATAAACAAAAGAATACTAAGACTCCACAAGGAGAGAGACACACAAAACAAAAGCAAAAGCCTACGGCACCCGGTATTCCCAGGCGGTCTCCCATCCAAGTGCTGACCAGGCCCGACCCTGCTTAGCTTCCGAGATCAGACGAGATCGGGCGCCTTCAGGGTGGTATGGCCCTAGACGAGGGCGGCTGTCTCCGGGGCCCCATCAGCCTGCATTGCTCTCGCCAGCCTGCCAGGGAGCCCAGCCGAGCACAGCCCACTACTGGTGCCAGTGCCAGTGGCTGCGGCCATGTCGGTGGCGGGCTGAGGAGGCCTTCGAGCCCCTTCCCTGTGTGCGGGCTGCGCTTTGCAGCTTTCTCTTCTGGGCTCATCTACCATTGACTTCCCGGGCCGGTTCCCAGGAAGTCGCGGGCAAGGCGTCCAGATGGCTTGTGTCATCCTGGCAGACAGGGTAGACACTCTCCTGCAGGTTCGCTCCCGCGGTGCCAGGACGGATCAGGGATCAGATCTGGTGCTGGCTCGGTGCCTGTGCCAGTGGCGGTGGCCGCGGCGGTGGCGGTCTGAGGAGGTGTTCGAGCCCCTTCCCAGTCTGCAGGCTGCACTTTGCACTCTCCTGCAGGTGTGCTCCAGCCATGCCAGGAGGGATCAGATCAGGTGCTAGCTCAGTGCTGGTGTGGGTGCCAGTGGCAGTGGCCATGGAGGTGGCTGTCTGAGGAGGTGTTCCAGCCCCTTCCCCATCTGCGGGCTGTGCTTTGCACTCTCCTGCACGTGTGCTCCCGAGGTGCCAGGACAGATCTAATCTGGTGCTTGCTTGGTGGGGCAGTCAACCTCTCCCCCTCAGGCCAGGATTACCCGGAAACTGTTGACTCCTGCTCCTGCAAATCATTCCCCCTCTGTTCATGCTTCTCCTCTTCCTCTTCCTCCTCCTCCTCTTCCTACTCCTTGCTCTGCCACCCCACCACCTGCTGGTCCTTTGTCTGCCCCTCTTCCTTATCCTCACCCACATCCTCATCCTAGTCCTGCCCCTCCTCCCTGAGAATCCAGGAAGACGGAATGGATATCTGGGAGCAGGTTACAGGGAGTGTGAATGTGTTTGTGTGCATGTGAGTGTGTGTGTGTGTGTGTGTGTGTGTGTGTGTGTGTGTTTGGGGGGTAGGATGATTATTGGTTCACTCTTTGAAACTTGGAATGCTGGCTACTAGGCTCTCAGTTCTGCCCACACCACACCCCACCCCACCCCACCCCACCCCACCACACCACACCACACCACACCACACCACACCACACCACTCCACAACACACATTGATATCCATCCTCATCGTCCATGCTGCCATCCATTCCTCCTTGTGAAGCCTGGCACCGCCCATGTCAGAGAACAGAGAAGGGCACGATCGCCAGCTAGGAAGATGCTCCTGGATCGCTGGAGCCCAGGGAACTTGGAACCTTGAACATGGTGTTTGGCCCAAATTTATGGGAGTCAAGTAAGGGTCAACTTGTGGTTGTTCAGTATGACAGATTATATTATCCTCTATTTATGTAATTATTTAATTATTAAAACAGGACATTTGATAATAGATGATAAGTGGATTTTTACACTTTTTTGGCAGTAATCGTGGCAAGTAATTTCATTATTTCATTATTTAAATCAATGATGGTATTATTTTCTTCTCTACCCATGGAATAATCATGAGATATTATCTCATCACTCATTCATTTTTTTGTTCAAATCTGTGATTAAATAATCATCTCTAATTTTGCTAAGACTTGTAGAAGTTAAGTAGAACATACCGTCAAATAATTCAATATTTATTTATTTATTTATTTATTTATTTATTTGAAATCTGCATTATTTATTCAGTGATCAATGGAGTTTGAGCCTCTTTCTGGATGTCATATGTGCCAGACCATCACATCATCTGAATTCATACTGATTTTCCCTCCCTCAAAATTGGGACACTGTGAGATCCAGTGATTACTGATTACATAATAATAGATGTTAATGATTAAATGATTAAATAATTTAAAA
Organism: Cricetiscus sungorus; assembly: GCA_030556225.1. Taxonomy (NCBI): domain Eukaryota; kingdom Metazoa; phylum Chordata; class Mammalia; order Rodentia; family Cricetidae; genus Cricetiscus; species Cricetiscus sungorus. Next base: position 49,233 of record JANBXA010000500.1, on the reverse strand, counting down.
AAACTGGAAGATTTCACATTATCAATTCCCAAGACGATGCACCAGAACCAAGACATTAAGGACACAGCAATCACTGACTATAAACATTGAACAATTTAAAAATCAGATCATCAGAAGATCTTATCTAATGAATACTGTCACTCACATGTCACGACACTCCACCAAGACACTGCAGTCATGATGAGGTTGCTGTGGTAGCCAGGTCCCCAGCAGCAGGGCCAGAGGCAGCAGTGATGGAGGTGCCTTCACCTGCAGAGCCAAGAGAGAGCAGCATCTCACTCTCTGTGATGTCATTCCCAGCAATGCTGCCTTGGCAACCACTATGATGCTGCCTGTGCCTCTGGTGCTGCTGCTTGTCCTTCACATAGTAGAGGGCAGTGAAGGCCGTAATGTGCATGGTTTGCTGCAAAATGCTACACTCCACACTTTTCTTGTTCATATGGTGATGCTTCCCCTAGGTGAGACTCTGGCAATGTCTCGACTTGACCTCCCATTTGGGGAAAATGCCAGAGAGAAACAGCCGGGGGGGGGGTGGGGGGGGGGGGGGAAAATGGAAGATGGGTGGGGGTGTCCTAGCGTTCCCTGTGATGGGTCTCAAAAAAAAAAAAAAAAAAAAAAAAAAAAAACAAACAACAAAACCCAGGCGAGAAGACCCACAAACAAAAAAAAAACCCCCGCCCCCGGTATTCCCAGGCGGTCTCCCATCCAAGTGTTGACCAGGCCCGACCCTGCTTAGCTTCTGAGATCAGACGAGATCTGGCGCCTTCAGGGTGGTATGGCCCTAGACGAGGGCGGCTGTCTCCGGGGCCCCATCAGCCTGCATTGCTCTCGCCAGCCTGCCAGGGAGCCCAGCCGAGCACAGCCCACTACTGGTGCCAGTGCCAGTGGCTGCGGCCATGTCGGTGGCGGGCTGAGGAGGCCTTCGAGCCCCTTCCCTGTGTGAGGGCTGCGCTTTGCAGCTTTCTCTTCTGGGCTCATCTACCATTGACTTCCCGGGCCGGTTCCCAGGAAGTCGCGGGCAAGGCGTCCAGATGGCTTGTGTCATCCTGGCAGACAGGGTAGACACTCTCCTGCAGGTTCGCTCCCGCGGTGCCAGGACGGATCAGGGATCAGATCTGGTGCTGGCTCGGTGCCTGTGCCAGTGGCGGTGGCCGCGGCGGTGGCGGTCTGAGGAGGTGTTCGAGCCCCTTCCCAGTCTGCAGGCTGCACTTTGCACTCTCCTGCAGGTGCGCTCCCGCCATGCCAGGACGGATCAGAGCAGGTGCTAGCTCAGTGCTGGTGTGGGTGCCAGTGGCAGTGGCCATGGAGGTGGCTGTCTGAGGAGGCTTTCCAGCCCCTTCCCCATCTGCGGGCTGCGCTTTGCACTCTCCTGCAGGTGTGCTCCAGCCATGCCAGGAGGGATCAGATCAGGTGCTAGCTCAGTGCTTGTGTGGGTGCCAGTGGCAGTGGCCATGGAGGTGGCTGTCTGAGGAGGTGTTCCAGCCCCTTCCCCATCTGCGGGCTGTGCTTTGCACTCTCCTGCACGTGTGCTCCCGAGGTGCCAGGACAGATCTAATCTGGTGCTTGCTTGGTGGGGCAGTCAACCTCTCCCCCTCAGGCCAGGATTACCCGGAAATTGTTGACTCCTGCTCCTGCAAATCATTCCCCCTCTGTTCATGCTTCTCCTCTTCCTCTTCCTCCTCCTCCTCTTCCTACTCCTTGCTCTGCCACCCCACCACCTGCTGGTCCTTTGTCTGCCCCTCTTCCTTATCCTCACCCACATCCTCATCCTAGTCCTGCCCCTCCTCCCTGAGAATCCAGGAAGATGGAATGGATATCTGGGAGCAGGTTACAGGGAGTGTGAAAGTGTTTGTGTGCATGTGAGTGTGTGTGTGTGTGTGTGTGTGTGTGTGTGTGTGTGTGTGTTTGGGGGGGTAGGATGATTATTGGTTCACTCTTTGAAACTTGGAATGCTGGCTACTAGGCTCTCAGTTCTGCCCACACCACACCCCACCCCACCCCACCCCACCCCACCCCACCACACCAAACCACACCACACCACACCACACCACTCCACAACACACATTGATATCCATCCTCATCGTCCATGCTGCCATCCATTCCTCCTTGTGAAGCCTGGCACCGCCCATGTCAGAGAACAGAGAAGGGCACGATTGCCAGCTAGGAAGATGCTCCTGCATCGCTGGAGCCCAGGGAACTTGGAACTTAGAACATGCTGTTTGGCGCAAGTTTATGGGAGTCAAGTAAGAGTCAACTTGTGGTTGTTCAGTATGACAGATTATATTATCCTCTATTTATGTAATTATTTAATTATTAAAATAGGACATTTGATAATAGATGATAAGTGGATGTTTACACTTTTTTGGCGGTAATCGTGGCAAGTCATTTCATTATTTCATTATTTAAATCAATGATGGTATTATTTTCTTCTCTACCCATGGAATAATCATGTGATATTATCTCATCACTCATTCATTTTTTTGTTCAAATCTGTGATTAAATAATCATCTCTAATTTTGCTAAGACTTGTAGAAGTTACGTAGAACATACCGTCAAATAATTCAATATTTATTTATTTATTTATTTATTTATTTATTGAAATCTGCATTATTTATTCAGTGATCAATGGAGTTTGAGCCTCTTTCTGGATGTCAAATGTGCCAGACAATCACATCATCTGAATTCATACTGATTTTCCCTCCCTCAAAATTGGGACACTGTGAGATCCAGTGATTACTCATTACATAATAATAGATGTTAATGATTAAATGATTAAATAATTTAAAAAAACTGGAAGATTTCACATTATCAATTCCCAAGACGATGCACCAGAACCAAGACATTAAGGACACAGCAATCACTGACTATAAACATTGAACAATTTAAAAATCAGATCATCAGAAGATCTTATCTAATGAATACTGTCACTCACATGTCACGACACTCCACCAAGACACTGCAGTCATGATGAGGTTGCTGTGGTAGCCAGGTCCCCAGCAGCAGGGCCAGAGGCAGCAGTGATGGAGGTGCCTTCACCTGCAGAGCCAAGAGAGAGCAGCATCTCACTCTCTGTGATGTCATTCCCAGCAATGCTGCCTTGGCAACCACTATGATGCTGCCTGTGCCTCTGGTGCTGCTGCTTGTCCTTCACATAGTAGAGGGCAGTGAAGGCCGTAATGTGCATGGTTTGCTGCAAAATGCTACACTCCACACTTTTCTTGTTCATATGGTGATGCTTCCCCTAGGTGAGACTCTGGCAATGTCTCGACTTGACCTCCCATTTGGGGAAAATGCCAGAGAGAAACAGAGAGAGAGAGAGAGAGAGAGAGAGAGAGAGAGAGAGAGAGAGAGAGGAAAGGCACACAGTCTGGTAAGCACACAAGCATGCTGCAACACAAGCATGCCTACATAGAAAGACAGACACACAGACACACAGAGACAACATGTAGCATGCAGTTCTTAGCCTGCATGTTTCTGGGATCCCTACTCGGGTGTTTCCCCTCCTGGTAAGTTTCCTGGCTGCCCGAGTTTCTGAGCAGTGAGTGAACATCGAAGACTGCCTCAGTGGGCTGTGCGTGTGTTGGGGACTGGCAGTGTCCTGGGTGCAGATGGATGATGGGTGGGGGTGTCCTAGCCTGTGATGGGTCTCTGCTCGTCGGCCTTGTAGGACAGATCAAGATATAGGAATCTCAACTCCCTCTTAGGCACCATGTCTACCAGCACACACCATGATGATAATGTACACTACATTTCTCCGATTTTCTACCCAAAACCCTAACACTAATCAAATCAGGATAAAAAAAAAAAAAAAAAAAAAAGGAAAGAGAGAAAAATCATGTTCTTTAACCGGTTCTCTTGGCAAGTGAGAGGATTGTAATAAACAAAAGAATACTAAGACTCCACAAGGAGAGAGACACACAAAACAAAAGCAAAAGCCTACGGCACCCGGTATTCCCAGGCGGTCTCCCATCCAAGTGTTGACCAGGCCCGACCCTGCTTAGCTTCTGAGATCAGACGAGATCTGGCGCCTTCAGGGTGGTATGGCCCTAGACGAGGGCGGCTGTCTCCGGGGCCCCATCAGCCTGCATTGCTCTCGCCAGCCTGCCAGGGAGCCCAGCCGAGCACAGCCCACTACTGGTGCCAGTGCCAGTGGCTGCGGCCATGTCGGTGGCGGGCTGAGGAGGCCTTCGAGCCCCTTCCCTGTGTGAGGGCTGCGCTTTGCAGCTTTCTCTTCTGGGCTCATCTACCATTGACTTCCCGGGCCGGTTCCCAGGAAGTCGCGGGCAAGGCGTCCAGATGGCTTGTGTCATCCTGGCAGACAGGGTAGACACTCTCCTGCAGGTTCGCTCCCGCGGTGCCAGGACGGATCAGGGATCAGATCTGGTGCTGGCTCGGTGCCTGTGCCAGTGGCGGTGGCCGCGGCGGTGGCGGTCTGAGGAGGTGTTCGAGCCCCTTCCCAGTCTGCAGGCTGCACTTTGCACTCTCCTGCAGGTGTGCTCCAGCCATGCCAGGAGGGATCAGATCAGGTGCTAGCTCAGTGCTGGTGTGGGTGCCAGTGGCAGTGGCCATGGAGGTGGCTGTCTGAGGAGGTGTTCCAGCCCCTTCCCCATCTGCGGGCTGTGCTTTGCACTCTCCTGCACGTGTGCTCCCGAGGTGCCAGGACAGATCTAATCTGGTGCTTGCTTGGTGGGGCAGTCAACCTCTCCCCCTCAGGCCAGGATTACCCGGAAATTGTTGACTCCTGCTCCTGCAAATCATTCCCCCTCTGTTCATGCTTCTCCTCTTCCTCTTCCTCCTCCTCCTCTTCCTACTCCTTGCTCTGCCACCCCACCACCTGCTGGTCCTTTGTCTGCCCCTCTTCCTTATCCTCACCCACATCCTCATCCTAGTCCTGCCCCTCCTCCCTGAGAATCCAGGAAGATGGAATGGATATCTGGGAGCAGGTTACAGGGAGTGTGAAAGTGTTTGTGTGCATGTGAGTGTGTGTGTGTGTGTGTGTGTGTGTGTGTGTGTGTGTTTTGGGGGGGTAGGATGATTATTGGTTCACTCTTTGAAACTTGGAATGCTGGCTACTAGGCTCTCAGTTCTGCCCACACCACACCCCACCCCACCCCACCCCACCCCACCCCACCACACCACACCACACCACACCACACCACACCACTCCACAACACACATTGATATCCATCCTCATCGTCCATGCTGCCATCCATTCCTCCTTGTGAAGCCTGGCACCGCCCATGTCAGAGAACAGAGAAGGGCACGATTGCCAGCTAGGAAGATGCTCCTGCATCGCTGGAGCCCAGGGAACTTGGAACTTAGAACATGCTGTTTGGCGCAAGTTTATGGGAGTCAAGTAAGAGTCAACTTGTGGTTGTTCAGTATGACAGATTATATTATCCTCTATTTATGTAATTATTTAATTATTAAAATAGGACATTTGATAATAGATGATAAGTGGATGTTTACACTTTTTTGGCGGTAATCGTGGCAAGTCATTTCATTATTTCATTATTTAAATCAATGATGGTATTATTTTCTTCTCTACCCATGGAATAATCATGTGATATTATCTCATCACTCATTCATTTTTTTGTTCAAATCTGTGATTAAATAATCATCTCTAATTTTGCTAAGACTTGTAGAAGTTACGTAGAACATACCGTCAAATAATTCAATATTTATTTATTTATTTATTTATTTATTTATTTATTGAAATCTGCATTATTTATTCAGTGATCAATGGAGTTTGAGCCTCTTTCTGGATGTCAAATGTGCCAGACAATCACATCATCTGAATTCATACTGATTTTCCCTCCCTCAAAATTGGGACACTGTGAGATCCAGTGATTACTCATTACATAATAATAGATGTTAATGATTAAATGATTAAATAATTTAAAAAAACTGGAAGATTTCACATTATCAATTCCCAAGACGATGCACCAGAACCAAGACATTAAGGACACAGCAATCACTGACTATAAACATTGAACAATTTAAAAATCAGATCATCAGAAGATCTTATCTAATGAATACTGTCACTCACATGTCACGACACTCCACCAAGACACTGCAGTCATGATGAGGTTGCTGTGGTAGCCAGGTCCCCAGCAGCAGGGCCAGAGGCAGCAGTGATGGAGGTGCCTTCACCTGCAGAGCCAAGAGAGAGCAGCATCTCACTCTCTGTGATGTCATTCCCAGCAATGCTGCCTTGGCAACCACTATGATGCTGCCTGTGCCTCTGGTGCTGCTGCTTGTCCTTCACATAGTAGAGGGCAGTGAAGGCCGTAATGTGCATGGTTTGCTGCAAAATGCTACACTCCACACTTTTCTTGTTCATATGGTGATGCTTCCCCCTAGGTGAGACTCTGGCAATGTCTCGACTTGACCTCCCATTTGGGGAAAATGCCAGAGAGAAACAGGCGGTCTCCAGGCGGTCTCCCATCCAAGTGTTGACCAGGCCCGACCCTGCTTAGCTTCTGAGATCAGACGAGATCTGGCGCCTTCAGGGTGGTATGGCCCTAGACGAGGGCGGCTGTCTCCGGGGCCCCATCAGCCTGCATTGCTCTCGCCAGCCTGCCAGGGAGCCCAGCCGAGCACAGCCCACTACTGGTGCCAGTGCCAGTGGCTGCGGCCATGTCGGTGGCGGGCTGAGGAGGCCTTCGAGCCCCTTCCCTGTGTGAGGGCTGCGCTTTGCAGCTTTCTCTTCTGGGCTCATCTACCATTGACTTCCCGGGCCGGTTCCCAGGAAGTCGCGGGCAAGGCGTCCAGATGGCTTGTGTCATCCTGGCAGACAGGGTAGACACTCTCCTGCAGGTTCGCTCCCGCGGTGCCAGGACGGATCAGGGATCAGATCTGGTGCTGGCTCGGTGCCTGTGCCAGTGGCGGTGGCCGCGGCGGTGGCGGTCTGAGGAGGTGTTCGAGCCCCTTCCCAGTCTGCAGGCTGCGCTTTGCACTCTCCTGCAGGTGTGCTCCAGCCATGCCAGGAGGGATCAGATCAGGTGCTAGCTCAGTGCTGGTGTGGGTGCCAGTGGCAGTGGCCATGGAGGTGGCTGTCTGAGGAGGTGTTCCAGCCCCTTCCCCATCTGCGGGCTGCGCTTTGCACTCTCCTGCACGTGTGCTCCCGAGGTGCCAGGACAGATCTAATCTGGTGCTTGCTTGGTGGGGCAGTCAACCTCTCCCCCTCAGGCCAGGATTACCCGGAAATTGTTGACTCCTGCTCCTGCAAATCATTCCCCCTCTGTTCATGCTTCTCCTCTTCCTCTTCCTCCTCCTCCTCTTCCTACTCCTTGCTCTGCCACCCCACCACCTGCTGGTCCTTTGTCTGCCCCTCTTCCTTATCCTCACCCACATCCTCATCCTAGTCCTGCCCCTCCTCCCTGAGAATCCAGGAAGATGGAATGGATATCTGGGAGCAGGTTACAGGGAGTGTGAAAGTGTTTGTGTGCATGTGAGTGTGTGTGTGTGTGTGTGTGTGTGTGTGTGTGTGTGTGTTTGGGGGTAGGATGATTATTGGTTCACTCTTTGAAACTTGGAATGCTGGCTACTAGGCTCTCAGTTCTGCCCACACCACACCCCACCCCACCCCACCCCACCCCACCCCACCACACCACACCACACCACACCACACCACACCACACCACTCCACAACACACATTGATATCCATCCTCATCGTCCATGCTGCCATCCATTCCTCCTTGTGAAGCCTGGCAACGCCCATGTCAGAGAACAGAGAAGGGCACGATTGCCAGCTAGGAAGATGCTCCTGCATCGCTGGAGCCCAGGGAACTTGGAACTTAGAACATGCTGTTTGGCGCAAGTTTATGGGAGTCAAGTAAGAGTCAACTTGTGGTTGTTCAGTATGACAGATTATATTATCCTCTATTTATGTAATTATTTAATTATTAAAATAGGACATTTGATAATAGATGATAAGTGGATGTTTACACTTTTTTGGCGGTAATCGTGGCAAGTCATTTCATTATTTCATTATTTAAATCAATGATGGTATTATTTTCTTCTCTACCCATGGAATAATCATGTGATATTATCTCATCACTCATTCATTTTTTTGTTCAAATCTGTGATTAAATAATCATCTCTAATTTTGCTAAGACTTGTAGAAGTTACGTAGAACATACCGTCAAATAATTCAATATTTATTTATTTATTTATTTATTTATTTATTTATTTATTGAAATCTGCATTATTTATTCAGTGATCAATGGAGTTTGAGCCTCTTTCTGGATGTCAAATGTGCCAGACAATCACATCATCTGAATTCATACTGATTTTCCCTCCCTCAAAATTGGGACACTGTGAGATCCAGTGATTACTCATTACATAATAATAGATGTTAATGATTAAATGATTAAATAATTTAAAAAAAACTGGAAGATTTCACATTATCAATTCCCAAGACGATGCACCAGAACCAAGACATTAAGGACACAGCAATCACTGACTATAAACATTGAACAATTTAAAAATCAGATCATCAGAAGATCTTATCTAATGAATACTGTCACTCACATGTCACGACACTCCACCAAGACACTGCAGTCATGATGAGGTTGCTGTGGTAGCCAGGTCCCCAGCAGCAGGGCCAGAGGCAGCAGTGATGGAGGTGCCTTCACCTGCAGAGCCAAGAGAGAGCAGCATCTCACTCTCTGTGATGTCATTCCCAGCAATGCTGCCTTGGCAACCACTATGATGCTGCCTGTGCCTCTGGTGCTGCTGCTTGTCCTTCACATAGTAGAGGGCAGTGAAGGCCGTAATGTGCATGGTTTGCTGCAAAATGCTACACTCCACACTTTTCTTGTTCATATGGTGATGCTTCCCCTAGGTGAGACTCTGGCAATGTCTCGACTTGACCTCCCATTTGGGGAAAATGCCAGAGAGAAACAGAGAGAGAGAGAGAGAGAGAGAGAGAGAGAGAGAGAGAGAGAGAGAGAGAAAAGGCACACAGTCTGGTAAGCACACAAGCATGCTGCAACACAAGCATGCCTACATAGAAAGACAGACACACAGACACACAGAGACAACATGTAGCATGCAGTTCTTAGCCTGCATGTTTCTGGGATCCCTACTCGGGTGTTTCCCCTCCTGGTAAGTTTCCTGGCTGCCCGAGTTTCTGAGCAGTGAGTGAACATCGAAGACTGCCTCAGTGGGCTGTGCGTGTGTTGGGGACTGGCAGTGTCCTGGGTGCAGATGGATGATGGGTGGGGGTGTCCTAGCCTGTGATGGGTCTCTGCTCGTCGGCCTTGTAGGACAGATCAAGATATAGGAATCTCAACTCCCTCTTAGGCACCATGTCTACCAGCACACACCATGATGATAATGTACACTACATTTCTCCGATTTTCTACCCAAAACCCTAACACTAATCAAATCAGGATAAAAAAAAAAAAAAAAAAAAAGGAAAGAGAGAAAAATCATGTTCTTTAACCGGTTCTCTTGGCAAGTGAGAGGATTGTAATAAACAAAAGAATACTAAGACTCCACAAGGAGAGAGACACACAAAACAAAAGCAAAAGCCTAAGGCACCCGGTATTCCCAGGCGGTCTCCCATCCAAGTGCTGACCAGGCCCGACCCTGCTTAGCTTCTGAGATCAGACGAGATCTGGCGCCTTCAGGGTGGTATGGCCCTAGACGAGGGCGGCTGTCTCCGGGGCCCCATCAGCCTGCATTGCTCTCGCCAGCCTGCCAGGGAGCCCAGCCGAGCACAGCCCACTACTGGTGCCAGTGCCAGTGGCTGCGGCCATGTCGGTGGCGGGCTGAGGAGGCCTTCGAGCCCCTTCCCTGTGTGAGGGCTGCGCTTTGCAGCTTTCTCTTCTGGGCTCATCTACCATTGACTTCCCGGGCCGGTTCCCAGGAAGTCGCGGGCAAGGCGTCCAGATGGCTTGTGTCATCCTGGCAGACAGGGTAGACACTCTCCTGCAGGTTCGCTCCCGCGGTGCCAGGACGGATCAGGGATCAGATCTGGTGCTGGCTCGGTGCCTGTGCCAGTGGCGGTGGCCGCGGCGGTGGCGGTCTGAGGAGGTGTTCGAGCCCCTTCCCAGTCTGCAGGCTGCGCTTTGCACTCTCCTGCAGGTGCGCTCCCGCCATGCCAGGAGGGATCAGAGCAGGTGCTAGCTCAGTGCTGGTGTGGGTGCCAGTGGCAGTGGCCATGGAGGTGGCTGTCTGAGGAGGCGTTCCAGCCCCTTCCCCATCTGCGGGCTGCGCTTTGCACTCTCCTGCAGGTGTGCTCCCGCCATGCCAGGACAGATCTAATCTGGTGCTTGCTTGGTGGGGCAGTCAACCTCTCCCCCTCAGGCCAGGATTACCCGGAAATTGTTGACTCCTGCTCCTGCAAATCATTCCCCCTCTGTTCATGCTTCTCCTCTTCCTCTTCCTCCTCCTCCTCTTCCTACTCCTTGCTCTGCCACCCCACCACCTGCTGGTCCTTTGTCTGCCCCTCTTCCTTATCCTCACCCACATCCTCATCCTAGTCCTGCCCCTCCTCCCTGAGAATCCAGGAAGATGGAATGGATATCTGGGAGCAGGTTACAGGGAGTGTGAAAGTGTTTGTGTGCATGTGAGTGTGTGTGTGTGTGTGTGTGTGTGTGTGTGTGTGTTTGGAGGGGTAGGATGATTATTGGTTCACTCTTTGAAACTTGGAATGCTGGCTACTAGGCTCTCAGTTCTGCCCACACCACACCCCACCCCACCCCACCCCACCCCACCCCACCACACCACACCACACCACACCACACCACACCACACCACTCCACAACACACATTGATATCCATCCTCATCGTCCATGCTGCCATCCATTCCTCCTTGTGAAGCCTGGCACCGCCCATGTCAGAGAACAGAGAAGGGCACGATTGCCAGCTAGGAAGATGCTCCTGCATCGCTGGAGCCCAGGGAACTTGGAACTTAGAACATGCTGTTTGGCGCAAGTTTATGGGAGTCAAGTAAGAGTCAACTTGTGGTTGTTCAGTATGACAGATTATATTATCCTCTATTTATGTAATTATTTAATTATTAAAATAGGACATTTGATAATAGATGATAAGTGGATGTTTACACTTTTTTCGCGGTAATCGTGGCAAGTCATTTCATTATTTCATTATTTAAATCAATGATGGTATTATTTTCTTCTCTACCCATGGAATAATCATGTGATATTATCTCATCACTCATTCATTTTTTTGTTCAAATCTGTGATTAAATAATCATCTCTAATTTTGCTAAGACTTGTAGAAGTTACGTAGAACATACCGTCAAATAATTCAATATTTATTTATTTATTTATTTATTTATTTATTTATTTATTGAAATCTGCATTATTTATTCAGTGATCAATGGAGTTTGAGCCTCTTTCTGGATGTCAAATGTGCCAGACAATCACATCATCTGAATTCATACTGATTTTCCCTCCCTCAAAATTGGGACACTGTGAGATCCAGTGATTACTCATTACATAATAATAGATGTTAATGATTAAATGATTAAATAATTTAAAAAAACTGGAAGATTTCACATTATCAATTCCCAAGACGATGCACCAGAACCAAGACATTAAGGACACAGCAATCACTGACTATAAACATTGAACAATTTAAAAATCAGATCATCAGAAGATCTTATCTAATGAATACTGTCACTCACATGTCACGACACTCCACCAAGACACTGCAGTCATGATGAGGTTGCTGTGGTAGCCAGGTCCCCAGCAGCAGGGCCAGAGGCAGCAGTGATGGAGGTGCCTTCACCTGCAGAGCCAAGAGAGAGCAGCATCTCACTCTCTGTGATGTCATTCCCAGCAATGCTGCCTTGGCAACCACTATGATGCTGCCTGTGCCTCTGGTGCTGCTGCTTGTCCTTTACATAGTAGAGGGCAGTGAAGGCCGTAATGTGCAAGGTTTGCTGGAAAATGCTACACTCCACACTTTTCTTGTTCATATGGTGATGCTTCCCCTAGGTGAGACTCTGGCAATGTCTCGACTTGACCTCCCATTTGGGGAAAATGCCAGAGAGAAACAGGCGGTCTCCAGGCGGTCTCCCATCCAAGTGTTGACCAGGCCCGACCCTGCTTAGCTTCTGAGATCAGACGAGATCTGGCGCCTTCAGGGTGGTATGGCCCTAGACGAGGGCGGCTGTCTCCGGGGCCCCATCAGCCTGCACTTGCTCTCGCCAGCCTGCCAGGGGAGCCCAGCCGAGCACAGCCCACTACTGGTGCCAGTGCCAGTGGCTGCGGCCATGTCGGTGGCGGGCTGAGGAGGCCTTCGAGCCCCTTCCCTGTGTGAGGGCTGCGCTTTGCAGCTTTCTCTTCTGGGCTCATCTACCATTGACTTCCCGGGCCGGTTCCCAGGAAGTCGCGGGCAAGGCGTCCAGATGGCTTGTGTCATCCTGGCAGACAGGGTAGACACTCTCCTGCAGGTTCGCTCCCGCGGTGCCAGGACGGATCAGGGATCAGATCTGGTGCTGGCTCGGTGCCTGTGCCAGTGGCGGTGGCCGCGGCGGTGGCGGTCTGAGGAGGTGTTCGAGCCCCTTCCCAGTCTGCAGGCTGCACTTTGCACTCTCCTGCAGGTGCGCTCCCGCCATGCCAGGACGATCGAGCAGGTGCTAGCTCAGTGCTGGTGTGGGTGCCAGTGGCAGTGGCCATGGAGGTGGCTGTCTGAGGAGGCTTTCCAGCCCCTTCCCCATCTGCGGGCTGCGCTTTGCACTCTCCTGCAGGTGTGCTCCAGCCATGCCAGGAGGGATCAGATCAGGTGCTAGCTCAGTGCTGGTGTGGGTGCCAGTGGCAGTGGCCATGGAGGTGGCTGTCTGAGGAGGTGTTCCAGCCCCTTCCCCATCTGCGGGCTGTGCTTTGCACTCTCCTGCACGTGTGCTCCCGAGGTGCCAGGACAGATCTAATCTGGTGCTTGCTTGGTGGGGCAGTCAACCTCTCCCCCTCAGGCCAGGATTACCCGGAAATTGTTGACTCCTGCTCCTGCAAATCATTCCCCCTCTGTTCATGCTTCTCCTCTTCCTCTTCCTCCTCCTCCTCTTCCTACTCCTTGCTCTGCCACCCCACCACCTGCTGGTCCTTTGTCTGCCCCTCTTCCTTATCCTCACCCACATCCTCATCCTAGTCCTGCCCCTCCTCCCTGAGAATCCAGGAAGATGGAATGGATATCTGGGAGCAGGTTACAGGGAGTGTGAAAGTGTTTGTGTGCATGTGAGTGTGTGTGTGTGTGTGTGTGTGTGTGTGTGTGTGTGTTTGGGGGGTAGGATGATTATTGGTTCACTCTTTGAAACTTGGAATGCTGGCTACTAGGCTCTCAGTTCTGCCCACACCACACCCCACCCCACCCCACCCCACCCCACCCCACCCCACCACACCACACCACACCACACCACACCACACCACTCCACAACACACATTGATATCCATCCTCATCGTCCATGCTGCCATCCATTCCTCCTTGTGAAGCCTGGCACCGCCCATGTCAGAGAACAGAGAAGGGCACGATTGCCAGCTAGGAAGATGCTCCTGCATCGCTGGAGCCCAGGGAACTTGGAACTTAGAACATGCTGTTTGGCGCAAGTTTATGGGAGTCAAGTAAGAGTCAACTTGTGGTTGTTCAGTATGACAGATTATATTATCCTCTATTTATGTAATTATTTAATTATTAAAATAGGACATTTGATAATAGATGATAAGTGGATGTTTACACTTTTTTCGCGGTAATCGTGGCAAGTCATTTCATTATTTCATTATTTAAATCAATGATGGTATTATTTTCTTCTCTACCCATGGAATAATCATGTGATATTATCTCATCACTCATTCATTTTTTTGTTCAAATCTGTGATTAAATAATCATCTCTAATTTTGCTAAGACTTGTAGAAGTTACGTAGAACATACCGTCAAATAATTCAATATTTATTTATTTATTTATTTATTTATTTATTTATTTATTGAAATCTGCATTATTTATTCAGTGATCAATGGAGTTTGAGCCTCTTTCTGGATGTCAAATGTGCCAGACAATCACATCATCTGAATTCATACTGATTTTCCCTCCCTCAAAATTGGGACACTGTGAGATCCAGTGATTACTCATTACATAATAATAGATGTTAATGATTAAATGATTAAATAATTTAAAAAAAACTGGAAGATTTCACATTATCAATTCCCAAGACGATGCACCAGAACCAAGACATTAAGGACACAGCAATCACTGACTATAAACATTGAACAATTTAAAAATCAGATCATCAGAAGATCTTATCTAATGAATACTGTCACTCACATGTCACGACACTCCACCAAGACACTGCAGTCATGATGAGGTTGCTGTGGTAGCCAGGTCCCCAGCAGCAGGGCCAGAGGCAGCAGTGATGGAGGTGCCTTCACCTGCAGAGCCAAGAGAGAGCAGCATCTCACTCTCTGTGATGTCATTCCCAGCAATGCTGCCTTGGCAACCACTATGATGCTGCCTGTGCCTCTGGTGCTGCTGCTTGTCCTTCACATAGTAGAGGGCAGTGAAGGCCGTAATGTGCATGGTTTGCTGCAAAATGCTACACTCCACACTTTTCTTGTTCATATGGTGATGCTTCCCCTAGGTGAGACTCTGGCAATGTCTCGACTTGACCTCCCATTTGGGGAAAATGCCAGAGAGAAACAGAGAGAGAGAGAGAGAGAGAGAGAGAGAGAGAGAGAGAGAGAGAGAGAAAGGCACACAGTCTGGTAAGCACACAAGCATGCTGCAACACAAGCATGCCTACATAGAAAGACAGACACACAGACACACAGAGACAACATGTAGCATGCAGTTCTTAGCCTGCATGTTTCTGGGATCCCTACTCGGGTGTTTCCCCTCCTGGTAAGTTTCCTGGCTGCCCGAGTTTCTGAGCAGTGAGTGAACATCGAAGACTGCCTCAGTGGGCTGTGCGTGTGTTGGGGACTGGCAGTGTCCTGGGTGCAGATGGATGATGGGTGGGGGTGTCCTAGCCTGTGATGGGTCTCTGCTCGTCGGCCTTGTAGGACAGATCAAGATATAGGAATCTCAACTCCCTCTTAGGCACCATGTCTACCAGCACACACCATGATGATAATGTACACTACATTTCTCCGATTTTCTACCCAAAACCCTAACACTAATCAAATCAGGATAAAAAAAAAAAAAAAAAAAAAGGAAAGAGAGAAAAATCATGTTCTTTAACCGGTTCTCTTGGCAAGTGAGAGGATTGTAATAAACAAAAGAATACTAAGACTCCACAAGGAGAGAGACACACAAAACAAAAGCAAAAGCCTACGGCACCCGGTATTCCCAGGCGGTCTCCCATCCAAGTGTTGACCAGGCCCGACCCTGCTTAGCTTCTGAGATCAGACGAGATCTGGCGCCTTCAGGGTGGTATGGCCCTAGACGAGGGCGGCTGTCTCCGGGGCCCCATCAGCCTGCATTGCTCTCGCCAGCCTGCCAGGGAGCCCAGCCGAGCACAGCCCACTACTGGTGCCAGTGCCAGTGGCTGCGGCCATGTCGGTGGCGGGCTGAGGAGGCCTTCGAGCCCCTTCCCTGTGTGAGGGCTGCGCTTTGCAGCTTTCTCTTCTGGGCTCATCTACCATTGACTTCCCGGGCCGGTTCCCAGGAAGTCGCGGGCAAGGCGTCCAGATGGCTTGTGTCATCCTGGCAGACAGGGTAGACACTCTCCTGCAGGTTCGCTCCCCGCGGTGCCAGGACGGATCAGGGATCAGATCTGGTGCTGGCTCGGTGCCTGTGCCAGTGGCGGTGGCCGCGGCGGTGGCGGTCTGAGGAGGTGTTCGAGCCCCTTCCCAGTCTGCAGGCTGCGCTTTGCACTCTCCTGCAGGTGTGCTCCAGCCATGCCAGGAGGGATCAGATCAGGTGCTAGCTCAGTGCTGGTGTGGGTGCCAGTGGCAGTGGCCATGGAGGTGGCTGTCTGAGGAGGTGTTCCAGCCCCTTCCCCATCTGCGGGCTGCGCTTTGCACTCTCCTGCACGTGTGCTCCCGAGGTGCCAGGACAGATCTAATCTGGTGCTTGCTTGGTGGGGCAGTCAACCTCTCCCCCTCAGGCCAGGATTACCCGGAAATTGTTGACTCCTGCTCCTGCAAATCATTCCCCCCTCTGTTCATGCTTCTCCTCTTCCTCTTCCTCCTCCTCCTCTTCCTACTCCTTGCTCTGCCACCCCACCACCTGCTGGTCCTTTGTCTGCCCCTCTTCCTTATCCTCACCCACATCCTCATCCTAGTCCTGCCCCTCCTCCCTGAGAATCCAGGAAGATGGAATGGATATCTGGGAGCAGGTTACAGGGAGTGTGAAAGTGTTTGTGTGCATGTGAGTGTGTGTGTGTGTGTGTGTGTGTGTGTGTGTGTGTGTTTTGGGGGGGTAGGATGATTATTGGTTCACTCTTTGAAACTTGGAATGCTGGCTACTAGGCTCTCAGTTCTGCCCACACCACACCCCACCCCACCCCACCCCACCCCACCCCACCACACCACACCACACCACACCACACCACACCACACCACTCCACAACACACATTGATATCCATCCTCATCGTCCATGCTGCCATCCATTCCTCCTTGTGAAGCCTGGCACCGCCCATGTCAGAGAACAGAGAAGGGCACGATTGCCAGCTAGGAAGATGCTCCTGCATCGCTGGAGCCCAGGGAACTTGGAACTTAGAACATGCTGTTTGGCGCAAGTTTATGGGAGTCAAGTAAGAGTCAACTTGTGGTTGTTCAGTATGACAGATTATATTATCCTCTATTTATGTAATTATTTAATTATTAAAATAGGACATTTGATAATAGATGATAAGTGGATGTTTACACTTTTTTTGCGGTAATCGTGGCAAGTCATTTCATTATTTCATTATTTAAATCAATGATGGTATTATTTTCTTCTCTACCCATGGAATAATCATGTGATATTATCTCATCACTCATTCATTTTTTTGTTCAAATCTGTGATTAAATAATCATCTCTAATTTTGCTAAGACTTGTAGAAGTTACGTAGAACATACCGTCAAATAATTCAATATTTATTTATTTATTTATTTATTTATTTATTTATTTATTGAAATCTGCATTATTTATTCAGTGATCAATGGAGTTTGAGCCTCTTTCTGGATGTCAAATGTGCCAGACAATCACATCATCTGAATTCATACTGATTTTCCCTCCCTCAAAATTGGGACACTGTGAGATCCAGTGATTACTCATTACATAATAATAGATGTTAATGATTAAATGATTAAATAATTTAAAAAAACTGGAAGATTTCACATTATCAATTCCCAAGACGATGCACCAGAACCAAGACATTAAGGACACAGCAATCACTGACTATAAACATTGAACAATTTAAAAATCAGATCATCAGAAGATCTTATCTAATGAATACTGTCACTCACATGTCACGACACTCCACCAAGACACTGCAGTCATGATGAGGTTGCTGTGGTAGCCAGGTCCCCAGCAGCAGGGCCAGAGGCAGCAGTGATGGAGGTGCCTTCACCTGCAGAGCCAAGAGAGAGCAGCATCTCACTCTCTGTGATGTCATTCCCAGCAATGCTGCCTTGGCAACCACTATGATGCTGCCTGTGCCTCTGGTGCTGCTGCTTGTCCTTTACATAGTAGAGGGCAGTGAAGGCCGTAATGTGCAAGGTTTGCTGGAAAATGCTACACTCCACACTTTTCTTGTTCATATGGTGATGCTTCCCCTAGGTGAGACTCTGGCAATGTCTCGACTTGACCTCCCATTTGGGGAAAATGCCAGAGAGAAACAGGCGGTCTCCAGGCGGTCTCCCATCCAAGTGTTGACCAGGCCCGACCCTGCTTAGCTTCTGAGATCAGACGAGATCTGGCGCCTTCAGGGTGGTATGGCCCTAGACGAGGGCGGCTGTCTCCGGGGCCCCATCAGCCTGCATTGCTCTCGCCAGCCTGCCAGGGAGCCCAGCCGAGCACAGCCCACTACTGGTGCCAGTGCCAGTGGCTGCGGCCATGTCGGTGGCGGGCTGAGGAGGCCTTCGAGCCCCTTCCCTGTGTGAGGGCTGCGCTTTGCAGCTTTCTCTTCTGGGCTCATCTACCATTGACTTCCCAGGCCGGTTCCCAGGAAGTCGCGGGCAAGGCGTCCAGATGGCTTGTGTCATCCTGGCAGACAGGGTAGACACTCTCCTGCAGGTTCGCTCCCGCGGTGCCAGGACGGATCAGGGATCAGATCTGGTGCTGGCTCGGTGCCTGTGCCAGTGGCGGTGGCCGCGGCGGTGGCGGTCTGAGGAGGTGTTCGAGCCCCTTCCCAGTCTGCAGGCTGCACTTTGCACTCTCCTGCAGGTGCGCTCCCGCCATGCCAGGAGGGATCAGAGCAGGTGCTAGCTCAGTGCTGGTGTGGGTGCCAGTGGCAGTGGCCATGGAGGTGGCTGTCTGAGGAGGCTTTCCAGCCCCTTCCCCATCTGCGGGCTGCGCTTTGCACTCTCCTGCAGGTGTGCTCCAGCCATGCCAGGAGGGATCAGATCAGGTGCTAGCTCAGTGCTGGTGTGGGTGCCAGTGGCAGTGGCCATGGAGGTGGCTGTCTGAGGAGGTGTTCCAGCCCCTTCCCCATCTGCGGGCTGTGCTTTGCACTCTCCTGCACGTGTGCTCCCGAGGTGCCAGGACAGATCTAATCTGGTGCTTGCTTGGTGGGGCAGTCAACCTCTCCCCCTCAGGCCAGGATTACCCGGAAATTGTTGACTCCTGCTCCTGCAAATCATTCCCCCTCTGTTCATGCTTCTCCTCTTCCTCTTCCTCCTCCTCCTCTTCCTACTCCTTGCTCTGCCACCCCACCACCTGCTGGTCCTTTGTCTGCCCCTCTTCCTTATCCTCACCCACATCCTCATCCTAGTCCTGCCCCTCCTCCCTGAGAATCCAGGAAGATGGAATGGATATCTGGGAGCAGGTTACAGGGAGTGTGAAAGTGTTTGTGTGCATGTGAGTGTGTGTGTGTGTGTGTGTGTGTGTGTGTGTGTGTGTGTGTGTTTGGGGGGGTAGGATGATTATTGGTTCACTCTTTGAAACTTGGAATGCTGGCTACTAGGCTCTCAGTTCTGCCCACACCACACCCCACCCCACCCCACCCCACCCCACCCCACCCCACCACACCACACCACACCACACCACACCACACCACTCCACAACACACATTGATATCCATCCTCATCGTCCATGCTGCCATCCATTCCTCCTTGTGAAGCCTGGCACCGCCCATGTCAGAGAACAGAGAAGGGCACGATTGCCAGCTAGGAAGATGCTCCTGCATCGCTGGAGCCCAGGGAACTTGGAACTTAGAACATGCTGTTTGGCGCAAGTTTATGGGAGTCAAGTAAGAGTCAACTTGTGGTTGTTCAGTATGACAGATTATATTATCCTCTATTTATGTAATTATTTAATTATTAAAATAGGACATTTGATAATAGATGATAAGTGGATGTTTACACTTTTTTGGCGGTAATCGTGGCAAGTCATTTCATTATTTCATTATTTAAATCAATGATGGTATTATTTTCTTCTCTACCCATGGAATAATCATGTGATATTATCTCATCACTCATTCATTTTTTTTGTTCAAATCTGTGATTAAATAATCATCTCTAATTTTGCTAAGACTTGTAGAAGTTACGTAGAACATACCGTCAAATAATTCAATATTTATTTATTTATTTATTTATTTATTTATTTATTTATTGAAATCTGCATTATTTATTCAGTGATCAATGGAGTTTGAGCCTCTTTCTGGATGTCAAATGTGCCAGACAATCACATCATCTGAATTCATACTGATTTTCCCTCCCTCAAAATTGGGACACTGTGAGATCCAGTGATTACTCATTACATAATAATAGATGTTAATGATTAAATGATTAAATAATTTAAAAAAAACTGGAAGATTTCACATTATCAATTCCCAAGACGATGCACCAGAACCAAGACATTAAGGACACAGCAATCACTGACTATAAACATTGAACAATTTAAAAATCAGATCATCAGAAGATCTTATCTAATGAATACTGTCACTCACATGTCACGACACTCCACCAAGACACTGCAGTCATGATGAGGTTGCTGTGGTAGCCAGGTCCCCAGCAGCAGGGCCAGAGGCAGCAGTGATGGAGGTGCCTTCACCTGCAGAGCCAAGAGAGAGCAGCATCTCACTCTCTGTGATGTCATTCCCAGCAATGCTGCCTTGGCAACCACTATGATGCTGCCTGTGCCTCTGGTGCTGCTGCTTGTCCTTCACATAGTAGAGGGCAGTGAAGGCCGTAATGTGCATGGTTTGCTGCAAAATGCTACACTCCACACTTTTCTTGTTCATATGGTGATGCTTCCCCTAGGTGAGACTCTGGCAATGTCTCGACTTGACCTCCCATTTGGGGAAAATGCCAGAGAGAAACAGAGAGAGAGAGAGAGAGAGAGAGAGAGAGAGAGAGAGAGAGAGAAAAGGCACACAGTCTGGTAAGCACACAAGCATGCTGCAACACAAGCATGCCTACATAGAAAGACAGACACACAGACACACAGAGACAACATGTAGCATGCAGTTCTTAGCCTGCATGTTTCTGGGATCCCTACTCGGGTGTTTCCCCTCCTGGTAAGTTTCCTGGCTGCCGGAGTTTCTGAGCAGTGAGTGAACATCGAAGACTGCCTCAGTGGGCTGTGCGTGTGTTGGGGACTGGCAGTGTCCTGGGTGCAGATGGATGATGGGTGGGGGTGTCCTAGCCTGTGATGGGTCTCTGCTCGTCGGCCTTGTAGGACAGATCAAGATATAGGAATCTCAACTCCCTCTTAGGCACCATGTCTACCAGCACACACCATGATGATAATGTACACTACATTTCTCCGATTTTCTACCCAAAACCCTAACACTAATCAAATCAGGATAAAAAAAAAAAAAAAAAAAGGAAAGAGAGAAAAATCATGTTCTTTAACCGGTTCTCTTGGCAAGTGAGAGGATTGTAATAAACAAAAGAATACTAAGACTCCACAAGGAGAGAGACACACAAAACAAAAGCAAAAGCCTACGGCACCCGGTATTCCCAGGCGGTCTCCCATCCAAGTGTTGACCAGGCCCGACCCTGCTTAGCTTCTGAGATCAGACGAGATCTGGCGCCTTCAGGGTGGTATGGCCCTAGACGAGGGCGGCTGTCTCCGGGGCCCCATCAGCCTGCATTGCTCTCGCCAGCCTGCCAGGGAGCCCAGCCGAGCACAGCCCACTACTGGTGCCAGTGCCAGTGGCTGCGGCCATGTCGGTGGCGGGCTGAGGAGGCCTTCGAGCCCCTTCCCTGTGTGAGGGCTGCGCTTTGCAGCTTTCTCTTCTGGGCTCATCTACCATTGACTTCCCGGGCCGGTTCCCAGGAAGTCGCGGGCAAAGCGTCCAGATGGCTTGTGTCATCCTGGCAGACAGGGTAGACACTCTCCTGCAGGTTCGCTCCCGCGGTGCCAGGACGGATCAGGGATCAGATCTGGTGCTGGCTCGGTGCCTGTGCCAGTGGCGGTGGCCGCGGCGGTGGCGGTCTGAGGAGGTGTTCGAGCCCCTTCCCCAGTCTGCAGGCTGCACTTTGCACTCTCCTGCAGGTGCGCTCCCGCCATGCCAGGACGGATCAGAGCAGGTGCTAGCTCAGTGCTGGTGTGGGTGCCAGTGGCAGTGGCCATGGAGGTGGCTGTCTGAGGAGGCTTTCCAGCCCCTTCCCCATCTGCGGGCTGCGCTTTGCACTCTCCTGCAGGTGTGCTCCAGCCATGCCAGGAGGGATCAGATCAGGTGCTAGCTCAGTGCTGGTGTGGGTGCCAGTGGCAGTGGCCATGGAGGTGGCTGTCTGAGGAGGTGTTCCAGCCCCTTCCCCATCTGCGGGCTGTGCTTGCACTCTCCTGCACGTGTGCTCCCGAGGTGCCAGGACAGATCTAATCTGGTGCTTGCTTGGTGGGGCAGTCAACCTCTCCCCCTCAGGCCAGGATTACCTGGAAATTGTTGACTCCTGCTCCTGCAAATCATTCCCCCTCTGTTCATGCTTCTCCTCTTCCTCTTCCTCCTCCTCCTCTTCCTACTCCTTGCTCTGCCACCCCACCACCTGCTGGTCCTTTGTCTGCCCCTCTTCCTTATCCTCACCCACATCCTCATCCTAGTCCTGCCCCTCCTCCCTGAGAATCCAGGAAGAGGGAATGGATATCTGGGAGCAGGTTACAGGGAGTGTGAAAGTGTTTGTGTGCATGTGAGTGTGTGTGTGTGTGTGTGTGTGTGTGTGTGTGTGTGTGTTTGGGGGGGTAGGATGATTATTGGTTCACTCTTTGAAACTTGGAATGCTGGCTACTAGGCTCTCAGTTCTGCCCACACCACACCCCACCCCACCCCACCCCACCCCACCCCACCACACCAAACCACACCACACCACACCACACCACTCCACAACACACATTGATATCCATCCTCATCGTCCATGCTGCCATCCATTCCTCCTTGTGAAGCCTGGCACCGCCCATGTCAGAGAACAGAGAAGGGCACGACTTGCCAGCAAGGAAGATGCTCCTGCATCGCTGGAGCCCAGGGAACTCGGAATTTAGAACTTGGAACTTGGGTCTTGTTGCTGTGCCAGGAGGGAAGCTGGGGGTTTGGGGCGGTAACAGTTGCGGAGCTAGAATCCTCTTGGGCTCTGTATCTTCAGTTCCTTCCATGGGGTCACAGGGCCACCCACCTGTCCCAGTATCAAGGAAGACCCAAGGGCCACCTGCCTTCCCCATCCATGGCCAACTCTTAGTCTCATCCTGCACTAACCCTGGGGACTATGCAAACGCACACACATGGGGAAGGAGGGAGGGAGAGAGAGAGAGAGTGCGAGGAACACTGGCTGCTGAGCACACAAGCACACTGTAACACAAGCATTCCTACATAGACAGACAGCACACAGGCACACGAATACACAGACAACAATATCCTGCTTGTTTCTGGGATCACTACTCCGGTGTTAGCCCTCTTCGATGGCTTCCTGCCTGTGTGAGGCCTCTGAGCAGTGGGTTAACTTCGAAGGATGTCACGGTGGGTTGCGGGTGTGTTGATGGAGTGTCAGTATCCTGGGTGCACAGGGAGGATTGGTGGAGGTGTCCTAGCCTGTGCTGGTTCTCTGCCCTTAGGCCTTGAAGGACAGATCAAGATATAGGAATCTCAACTCCCTCTCCAGCACCATGTCGAAAGCACACAATGCTGATATTGTACACTATTTTTCTCCAATTTTCTACCCAAAGCCTAACCCTACTCTATTCGGACTTAAAAAAAAAAAACAAACAAAGAAACAAAAAAGGAAAATCATGGAAGAAACTAACCAGTTCTCTTGGAGAATGAGAGGATTATAAAAAACAAAAGAATACTAAGCCACCACAAGGAGAGAGAGACACCAAACAAAAAGTCTACGGCACCCGGTATTCCCAGGCAGTCTCCCATCCAAGTACGAACCAGGCCCGACCCTGCTTAGCTTCCCAGATCAGACGAGATCGGGCGCGTTCAGGGTGGTGTGGCCTTAGACTTGGGCGGCTGTCTCCCAGGCGCCCCAAAAGAATGCGGCTGCACTCCCCAGCCTGCCAAGGAGCCCAGCCGAGCACAGCCCATTAACAGCGACTATATCAGCTTGGTGGCCGCTGAGGCTGCAGCGGCTTTGGTGGTGATGGACATAGAAGGCCTTCGAGCCCCATCCCACTATGCCCATGTCGGAGAAGAGAGAAGGGCGAGCTTGCCACCATGGAAGATGCTCCTGGGTCGCTGGAGTCCAGGGAACTCGGAATTTAGAACTTGGAACTTGGGTCTTGTTGCTGTGCCAGGAGGGAAGCTGGGGGTTTGGGGGCGGTAACAGTTGCGGAGCTAGAATCCTCTTGGGCTCTGTATCTTCAGTTCCTTCCATGGGGTCACAGGGCCACCCACCTGTCCCAGTATCAAGGAAGACCCAAGGGCCACCTGCCTTCCCCATCCATGGCCAACTCTTAGTCTCATCGTGCACTAACCCTGGGGACTATGCAAACGCACACACATGGGGAAGGAGGGAGGGAGAGAGAGAGAGAGTGCGAGGAACACTGGCTGCTGAGCACACAAGCACACTGTAACACAAGCATTCCTACATAGACAGACAGCACACAGGCACACGAATACACAGACAACAATATCCTGCTTGTTTCTGGGATCACTACTCCGGTGTTAGCCCTCTTCGATGGCTTCCTGCCTGTGTGAGGCCTCTGAGCAGTGGGTTAACTTCGAAGGATGTCACGGTGGGTTGCGGGTGTGTTGATGGAGTGTCAGTATCCTGGGTGCACAGGGAGGATTGGTGGAGGTGTCCTAGCCTGTGCTGGTTCTCTGCCCTTAGGCCTTGAAGGACAGATCAAGATATAGGAATCTCAACTCCCTCTCCAGCACCATGTCGAAAGCACACAATGCTGATATTGTACACTATTTTTCTCCAATTTTCTACCCAAAGCCTAACCCTACTCTATTCGGACTTAAAAAAAAAAACAAACAAAGAAACAAAAAAGGAAAATCATGGAAGAAACTAACCAGTTCTCTTGGAGAATGAGAGGATTATAAAAAACAAAAGAATACTAAGCCACCACAAGGAGAGAGAGACACAAAACAAAAAGTCTACGGCACCCGGTATTCCCAGGCAGTCTCCCATCCAAGTACGAACCAGACCCGACCCTGCTTAGCTTCCCAGATCAGACGAGATCGGGCGCGTTCAGGGTGGTGTGGCCTTAGACTTGGGCGGCTGTCTCCCAGGCGCCCCAAAGAATGCGGCTGCACTCCCCAGCCTGCCAAGGAGCCCAGCCGAGCACAGCCCATTAACAGCGACTATATCAGCTTGGCGGCCGCTGAGGCTGCAGCGGCTTTGGTGGTGATGGTCAGAGAAGGCATTCGAGCCCCTTCCCACAATGCCCATGTCGGAGAAGAGAGAAGGGCGAGCTTGCCACCATGGAAGATGCTCCTGGGTCGCTGGAGACCAGGGAACTCGGAATTTAGAACTTGGAACTTGGGTCTTGTTGCTGTGCCAGGAGGGAAGCTGGGGGTTTGGGGGCGGTAACAGTTGCGGAGCTAGAATCCTCTTGGGCTCTGTATCTTCAGTTCCTTCCATGGGGTCACAGGGCCACCCACCTGTCCCAGTATCAAGGAAGACCCAAGGGCCACCTGCCTTCCCCATCCATGGCCAACTCTTAGTCTCATCGTGCACTAACCCTGGGGACTATGCAAACACACACACATGGGGAAGGAGGGAGGGAGAGAGAGAGAGAGTGCGAGGAACACTGGCTGTTGAGCACACAAGCACACTGTAACACAAGCATTCCTACATAGACAGACAGCACACAGGCACACGAATACACAGACAACAATATCCTGCTTGTTTCTGGGATCACTACTCCGGTGTTAGCCCTCTTCGATGGCTTCCTGCCTGTGTGAGGCCTCTGAGCAGTGGGTTAACTTCGAAGGATGTCACGGTGGGTTGCGGGTGTGTTGATGGAGTGTCAGTATCCTGGGTGCACAGGGAGGATTGGTGGAGGTGTCCTAGCCTGTGCTGGTTCTCTGCCCTTAGGCCATGAAGGACAGATCAAGATATAGGAATCTCAACTCCCTCTCCATCACCATGTCGAAAGCACACAATGCTGATATTGTACACTATTTTTCTCCAATTTTCTACCCAAAGCCTAACCCTACTCTATTCGGACTTAAAAAAAAAAACAAACAAAGAAACAAAAAAGGAAAATCATGGAAGAAACTAACCAGTTCTCTTGGAGAATGAGAGGATTATAAAAAACAAAAGAATACTAAGCCACCACAAGGAGAGAGAGACACAAAACAAAAAGTCTACGGCACCCGGTATTCCCAGGCAGTCTCCCATCCAAGTACGAACCAGGCCCGACCCTGCTTAGCTTCCCAGATCAGACGAGATCGGGCGCGTTCAGGGTGGTGTGGCCTTAGACTTGGGCGGCTGTCTCCCAGGCGCCCCAAAAGAATGCGGCTGCACTCCCCAGCCTGCCAAGGAGCCCAGCCGAGCACAGCCCATTAACAGCGACTATATCAGCTTGGCGGCCGCTGAGGCTGCAGCGGCTTTGGTGGTGATGGTCAGAGAAGGCCTTCGATTCCCTTCCCACAATGCCCATGTCGGAGAAGAGAGAAGGGCGAGCTTGCCACCATGGAAGATGCTCCTGGGTCGCTGGAGACCAGGGAACTCGGAATTTAGAACTTGGAACTTGGGTCTTGTTGCTGTGCCAGGAGGGAAGCTGGGGGTTTGGGGGCGGTAACAGTTGCGGAGCTAGAATCCTCTTGGGCTCTGTATCTTCAGTTCCTTCCATGGGGTCACAGGGCCACCCACCTGTCCCAGTATCAAGGAAGACCCAAGGGCCACCTGCCTTCCCCATCCATGGCCAACTCTTAGTCTCATCGTGCACTAACCCTGGGGACTATGCAAACGCACACACATGGGGAAGGAGGGAGGGAGAGAGAGAGAGAGTGCGAGGAACACTGGCTGCTGAGCACACAAGCACACTGTAACACAAGCATTCCTACATAGACAGACAGCACACAGGCACACGAATACACAGACAACAATATCCTGCTTGTTTCTGGGATCACTACTCCGGTGTTAGCCCTCTTCGATGGCTTCCTGCCTGTGTGAGGCCTCTGAGCAGTGGGTTAACTTCGAAGGATGTCACGGTGGGTTGCGGGTGTGTTGATGGAGTGTCAGTATCCTGGGTGCACAGGGAGGATTGGTGGAGGTGTCCTAGCCTGTGCTGGTTCTCTGCCCTTAGGCCTTGAAGGACAGATCAAGATATAGGAATCTCAACTCCCTCTCCAGCACCATGTCGAAAGCACACAATGCTGATATTGTACACTATTTTTCTCCAATTTTCTACCCAAAGCCTAACCCTACTCTATTCGGACTTAAAAAAAAAAACAAACAAAGAAACAAAAAAGGAAAATCATGGAAGAAACTAACCAGTTCTCTTGGAGAATGAGAGGATTATAAAAAACAAAAGAATACTAAGCCACCACAAGGAGAGAGAGACACAAAACAAAAAGTCTACGGCACCCGGTATTCCCAGGCAGTCTCCCATCCAAGTACGAACCAGGCCCGACCCTGCTTAGCTTCCCAGATCAGACGAGATCGGGCGCGTTCAGGGTGGTGTGGCCTTAGACTTGGGCGGCTGTCTCCCAGGCGCCCCAAAAGAATGCGGCTGCACTCCCCAGCCTGCCAAGGAGCCCAGCCGAGCACAGCCCATTAACAGCGACTATATCAGCTTGGCGGCCGCTGAGGCTGCAGCGGCTTTGGTGGTGATGGTCAGAGAAGGCATTCGAGCCCCTTCCCACAATGCCCATGTCGGAGAAGAGAGAAGGGCGAGCTTGCCACCATGGAAGATGCTCCTGGGTCGCTGGAGACCAGGGAACTCGGAATTTAGAACTTGGAACTTGGGTCTTGTTGCTGTGCCAGGAGGGAAGCTGGGGGTTTGGGGGCGGTAACAGTTGTGGTGCTAGAATCCTCTTGGGCTCTGTATCTTCAGTTCCTTCCATGGGGTCACAGGGCCACCCACCTGTCCCAGTATCAAGGAAGACCCAAGGGCCACCTGCCTTCCCCATCCATGGCCAACTCTTAGTCTCATCCTGCACTAACCCTGGGGACTATGCAAACGCACACACATGGGGAAGGAGGGAGGGAGAGAGAGAGAGAGTGCGAGGAACACTGGCTGCTGAGCACACAAGCACACTGTAACACAAGCATTCCTACATAGACAGACAGCACACAGGCACACGAATACACAGACAACAATATCCTGCTTGTTTCTGGGATCACTACTCCGGTGTTAGCCCTCTTCGATGGCTTCCTGCCTGTGTGAGGCCTCTGAGCAGTGGGTTAACTTCGAAGGATGTCACGGTGGGTTGCGGGTGTGTTGATGGAGTGTCAGTATCCTGGGTGCACAGGGAGGATTGGTGGAGGTGTCCTAGCCTGTGCTGGTTCTCTGCCCTTAGGCCTTGAAGGACAGATCAAGATATAGGAATCTCAACTCCCTCTCCAGCACCATGTCGAAAGCACACAATGCTGATATTGTACACTATTTTTCTCCAATTTTCTACCCAAAGCCTAACCCTACTCTATTCGGACTTAAAAAAAAAACAAACAAAGAAACAAAAAAGGAAAATCATGGAAGAAACTAACCAGTTCTCTTGGAGAATGAGAGGATTATAAAAAACAAAAGAATACTAAGCCACCACAAGGAGAGAGAGACACAAAACAAAAAGGCTACGGCACCCGGTATTCCCAGGCAGACTCCCATCCAAGTACGAACCAGGCCCGACCCTGCTTAGCTTCCCAGATCAGACGAGATCGGGCGCGTTCAGGGTGGCGTGGCCTTAGACTTGGGCGGCTGTCTCCCAGGCGCCCCAAAGAATGCGGCTGCACTCCCCAGCCTGCCAAGGAGCCCAGCCGAGCACAGCCCATTAACAGCGACTATATCAGCTTGGCGGCCGCTGAGGCTGCAGCGGCTTTGGTGGTGATGGTCAGAGAAGGCCTTCGAGCCCCTTCCCACAATGCCCATGTCGGAGAAGAGAGAAGGGTGAGCTTGCCACCATGGAAGATGCTCCTGGGTCGCTGGAGACCAGGGAACTCGGAATTTAGAACTTGGAACTTGGGTCTTGTTGCTGTGCCAGGAGGGAAGCTGGGGGTTTGGGGGCGGTAACAGTTGCGGAGCTAGAATCCTCTTGGGCTCTGTATCTTCAGTTCCTTCCATGGGGTCACAGGGCCACCCACCTGTCCCAGTATCAAGGAAGACCCAAGGGCCACCTGCCTTCCCCATCCATGGCCAACTCTTAGTCTCATCGTGCACTAACCCTGGGGACTATGCAAACGCACACACATGGGGAAGGAGGGAGGGAGAGAGAGAGAGAGTGCGAGGAACACTGGCTGCTGAGCACACAAGCACACTGTAACACAAGCATTCCTACATAGACAGACAGCACACAGGCACACGAATACACAGACAACAATATCCTGCTTGTTTCTGGGATCACTACTCCGGTGTTAGCCCTCTTCGATGGCTTCCTGCCTGTGTGAGGCCTCTGAGCAGTGGGTTAACTTCGAAGGATGTCACGGTGGGTTGCGGGTGTGTTGATGGAGTGTCAGTATCCTGGGTGCACAGGGAGGATTGGTGGAGGTGTCCTAGCCTGTGCTGGTTCTCTGCCCTTAGGCCTTGAAGGACAGATCAAGATATAGGAATCTCAACTCCCTCTCCAGCACCATGTCGAAAGCACACAATGCTGATATTGTACACTATTTTTCTCCAATTTTCTACCCAAAGCCTAACCCTACTCTATTCGGACTTAAAAAAAAAAACAAACAAAGAAACAAAAAAGGAAAATCATGGAAGAAACTAACCAGTTCTCTTGGAGAATGAGAGGATTATAAAAAACAAAAGAATACTAAGCCACCACAAGGAGAGAGAGACACAAAACAAAAAGGCTACGGCACCCGGTATTCCCAGGCAGTCTCCCATCCAAGTAGGAACCAGGCCCGACCCTGCTTAGCTTCCCAGATCAGACGAGATCGGGCGCGTTCAGGGTGGTGTGGCCTTAGACTTGGGCGGCTGTCTCCCAGGCGCCCCAAAGAATGCGGCTGCACTCCCCAGCCTGCCAAGGAGCCCAGCCGAGCACAGCCCATTAACAGCGACTATATCAGCTTGGCGGCCGCTGAGGCTGCAGCGGCTTTGGTGGTGATGGTCAGAGAAGGCCTTCGATTCCCTTCCCACAATGCCCATGTCGGAGAAGAGAGAAGGGTGAGCTTGCCACCATGGAAGATGCTCCTGGGTCGCTGGAGACCAGGGAACTCGGAATTTAGAACTTGGAACTTGGGTCTTGTTGCTGTGCCAGGAGGGAAGCTGGGGGTTTGGGGGCGGTAACAGTTGCGGAGCTAGAATCCTCTTGGGCTCTGTATCTTCAGTTCCTTCCATGGGGTCACAGGGCCACCCACCTGTCCCAGTATCAAGGAAGACCCAAGGGCCACCTGCCTTCCCCATCCATGGCCAACTCTTAGTCTCATCGTGCACTAACCCTGGGGACTATGCAAACGCACACACATGGGGAAGGAGGGAGGGAGAGAGAGAGAGAGTGCGAGGAACACTGGCTGCTGAGCACACAAGCACACTGTAACACAAGCATTCCTACATAGACAGACAGCACACAGGCACACGAATACACAGACAACAATATCCTGCTTGTTTCTGGGATCACTACTCCGGTGTTAGCCCTCTTCGATGGCTTCCTGCCTGTGTGAGGCCTCTGAGCAGTGGGTTAACTTCGAAGGATGTCACGGTGGGTTGCGGGTGTGTTGATGGAGTGTCAGTATCCTGGGTGCACAGGGAGGATTGGTGGAGGTGTCCTAGCCTGTGCTGGTTCTCTGCCCTTAGGCCTTGAAGGACAGATCAAGATATAGGAATCTCAACTCCCTCTCCAGCACCATGTCGAAAGCACACAATGCTGATATTGTACACTATTTTTCTCCAATTTTCTACCCAAAGCCTAACCCTACTCTATTCGGACTTAAAAAAAAAAACAAACAAAGAAACAAAAAAGGAAAATCATGGAAGAAACTAACCAGTTCTCTTGGAGAATGAGAGGATTATAAAAAACAAAAGAATACTAAGCCACCACAAGGAGAGAGAGACACAAAACAAAAAGTCTACGGCACCCGGTATTCCCAGGCAGTCTCCCATCCAAGTACGAACCAGGCCCGACCCTGCTTAGCTTCCCAGATCAGACGAGATCGGGCGCGTTCAGGGTGGTGTGGCCTTAGACTTGGGCGGCTGTCTCCCAGGCGCCCCAAAAGAATGCGGCTGCACTCCCCAGCCTGCCAAGGAGCCCAGCCGAGCACAGCCCATTAACAGCGACTATATCAGCTTGGCGGCCGCTGAGGCTGCAGCGGCTTTGGTGGTGATGGTCAGAGAAGGCATTCGAGCCCCTTCCCACAATGCCCATGTCGGAGAAGAGAGAAGGGCGAGCTTGCCACCATGGAAGATGCTCCTGGGTCGCTGGAGACCAGGGAACTCGGAATTTAGAACTTGGAACTTGGGTCTTGTTGCTGTGCCAGGAGGGAAGCTGGGGGTTTGGGGGCGGTAACAGTTGCGGAGCTAGAATCCTCTTGGGCTCTGTATCTTCAGTTCCTTCCATGGGGTCACAGGGCCACCCACCTGTCCCAGTATCAAGGAAGACCCAAGGGCCACCTGCCTTCCCCATCCATGGCCAACTCTTAGTCTCATCCTGCACTAACCCTGGGGACTATGCAAACGCACACACATGGGGAAGGAGGGAGGGAGAGAGAGAGAGAGTGCGAGGAACACTGGCTGCTGAGCACACAAGCACACTGTAACACAAGCATTCCTACATAGACAGACAGCACACAGGCACACGAATACACAGACAACAATATCCTGCTTGTTTCTGGGATCACTACTCCGGTGTTAGCCCTCTTCGATGGCTTCCTGCCTGTGTGAGGCCTCTGAGCAGTGGGTTAACTTCGAAGGATGTCACGGTGGGTTGCGGGTGTGTTGATGGAGTGTCAGTATCCTGGGTGCACAGGGAGGATTGGTGGAGGTGTCCTAGCCTGTGCTGGTTCTCTGCCCTTAGGCCTTGAAGGACAGATCAAGATATAGGAATCTCAACTCCCTCTCCAGCACCATGTCGAAAGCACACAATGCTGATATTGTACACTATTTTTCTCCTATTTTCTACCCAAAGCCTAACCCTACTCTATTCGGACTTAAAAAAAAAAACAAACAAAGAAACAAAAAAGGAAAATCATGGAAGAAACTAACCAGTTCTCTTGGAGAATGAGAGGATTATAAAAAACAAAAGAATACTAAGCCACCACAAGGAGAGAGAGACACAAAACAAAAAGTCTACGGCACCCGGTATTCCCAGGCAGTCTCCCATCCAAGTACGAACCAGGCCCGACCCTGCTTAGCTTCCCAGATCAGACGAGATCGGGCGCGTTCAGGGTGGTGTGGCCTTAGACTTGGGCGGCTGTCTCCCAGGCGCCCCAAAAGAATGCGGCTGCACTCCCCAGCCTGCCAAGGAGCCCAGCCGAGCACAGCCCATTAACAGCGACTATATCAGCTTGGCGGCCGCTGAGGCTGCAGCGGCTTTGGTGGTGATGGTCAGAGAAGGCATTCGAGCCCATTCCCACAATGCCCATGTCGGAGAAGAGAGAAGGGCGAGCTTGCCACCATGGAAGATGCTCCTGGGTCGCTGGAGACCAGGGAACTCGGAATTTAGAACTTGGAACTTGGGTCTTGTTGCTGTGCCAGGAGGGAAGCTGGGGGTTTGGGGGCGGTAACAGTTGCGGAGCTAGAATCCTCTTGGGCTCTGTATCTTCAGTTCCTTCCATGGGGTCACAGGGCCACCCACCTGTCCCAGTATCAAGGAAGACCCAAGGGCCACCTGCCTTCCCCATCCATGGCCAACTCTTAGTCTCATCCTGCACTAACCCTGGGGACTATGCAAACGCACACACATGGGGAAGGAGGGAGGGAGAGAGAGAGAGAGTGCGAGGAACACTGGCTGCTGAGCACACAAGCACACTGTAACACAAGCATTCCTACATAGACAGACAGCACACAGGCACACGAATACACAGACAACAATATCCTGCTTGTTTCTGGGATCACTACTCCGGTGTTAGCCCTCTTCGATGGCTTCCTGCCTGTGTGAGGCCTCTGAGCAGTGGGTTAACTTCGAAGGATGTCACGGTGGGTTGCGGGTGTGTTGATGGAGTGTCAGTATCCTGGGTGCACAGGGAGGATTGGTGGAGGTGTCCTAGCCTGTGCTGGTTCTCTGCCCTTAGGCCTTGAAGGACAGATCAAGATATAGGAATCTCAACTCCCTCTCCAGCACCATGTCGAAAGCACACAATGCTGATATTGTACACTATTTTTCTCCAATTTTCTACCCAAAGCCTAAACCTACTCTATTCGGACTTAAAAAAAAAAAACAAACAAAGAAACAAAAAAGGAAAATCATGGAAGAAACTAACCAGTTCTCTTGGAGAATGAGAGGATTATAAAAAACAAAAGAATACTAAGCCACCACAAGGAGAGAGAGACACCAAACAAAAAGTCTACGGCACCCGGTATTCCCAGGCAGTCTCCCATCCAAGTACGAACCAGGCCCTACCCTTCTTAGCTTCCGAGATCAGACGAGATCTGGCTCGTTCAGGGTGGTGTGGCCTTAGACTTGGGCGGCTGTCTCCCAGGCGCCCCAAAAGAATGCGGCTGCACTCCCCAGCCTGCCAAGGAGCCCAGCCGAGCACAGCCCATTAACAGCGACTATATCAGCTTGGCGGCCGCTGAGGCTGCAGCGGCTTTGGTGGTGATGGTCAGAGAAGGCCTTCGAGCCCCATCCCACTATGCCCATGTCGGAGAAGAGAGAAGGGCGAGCTTGCCACCATGGAAGATGCTCCTGGGTCGCTGGAGACCAGGGAACTCGGAATTTAGAACTTGGAACTTGGGTCTTGTTGCTGTGCCAGGAGGGAAGCTGGGGGTTTGGGGGCGGTAACAGTTGCGGAGCTAGAATCCTCTTGGGCTCTGTATCTTCAGTTCCTTCCATGGGGTCACAGGGCCACCCACCTGTCCCAGTATCAAGGAAGACCCAAGGGCCACCTGCCTTCCCCATCCATGGCCAACTCTTAGTCTCATCCTGCACTAACCCTGGGGACTATGCAAACGCACACACATGGGGAAGGAGGGAGGGAGAGAGAGAGAGAGTGCGAGGAACACTGGCTGCTGAGCACACAAGCACACTGTAACACAAGCATTCCTACATAGACAGACAGCACACAGGCACACGAATACACAGACAACAATATCCTGCTTGTTTCTGGGATCACTACTCCGGTGTTAGCCCTCTTCGATGGCTTCCTGCCTGTGTGAGGCCTCTGAGCAGTGGGTTAACTTCGAAGGATGTCACGGTGGGTTGCGGGTGTGTTGATGGAGTGTCAGTATCCTGGGTGCACAGGGAGGATTGGTGGAGGTGTCCTAGCCTGTGCTGGTTCTCTGCCCTTAGGCCTTGAAGGACAGACCAAGATATAGGAATCTCAACTCCCTCTCCAGCACCATGTCGAAAGCACACAATGCTGATATTGTACACTATTTTTCTCCAATTTTCTACCCAAAGCCTAACCCTACTCTATTCGGACTTAAAAAAAAAAACAAACAAAGAAACAAAAAAGGAAAATCATGGAAGAAACTAACCAGTTCTCTTGGAGAATGAGAGGATTATAAAAAACAAAAGAATACTAAGCCACCACAAGGAGAGAGAGACACCAAACAAAAAGTCTACGGCACCCGGTATTCCCAGGCAGTCTCCCATCCAAGTACGAACCAGGCCCGACCCTGCTTAGCTTCCCAGATCAGACGAGATCGGGCGCGTTCAGGGTGGTGTGGCCTTAGACTTGGGCGGCTGTCTCCCAGGCGCCCCAAAGAATGCGGCTGCACTCCCCAGCCTGCCAAGGAGCCCAGCCGAGCACAGCCCATTAACAGCGACTATATCAGCTTGGTGGCCGCTGAGGCTGCAGCGGCTTTGGTGGTGATGGACAGAGAAGGCCTTCGAGCCCCATCCCACTATGCCAATGTCGGAGAAGAGAGAAGGGCGAGCTTGCCACCATGGAAGATGCTCCTGGGTCGCTGGAGACCAGGGAACTCGGAATTTAGAACTTGGAACGTGGGTCTTGTTGCTGTGCCAGGAGGGAAGCTGGGGGTTTGGGGGCGGTAACAGTTGCGGAGCTAGAATCCTCTTGGGCTCTGTATCTTCAGTTCCTTCCATGGGGTCACAGGGCCACCCACCTGTCCCAGTATCAAGGAAGACCCAAGGGCCACCTGCCTTCCCCATCCATGGCCAACTCTTAGTCTCATCGTGCACTAACCCTGGGGACTATGCAAACGCACACACATGGGGAAGGAGGGAGGGAGAGAGAGAGAGAGTGCGAGGAACACTGGCTGCTGAGCACACAAGCACACTGTAACACAAGCATTCCTACATAGACAGACAGCACACAGGCACACGAATACACAGACAACAATATCCTGCTTGTTTCTGGGATCACTACTCCGGTGTTAGCCCTCTTCGATGGCTTCCTGCCTGTGTGAGGCCTCTGAGCAGTGGGTTAACTTCGAAGGATGTCACGGTGGGTTGCGGGTGTGTTGATGGAGTGTCAGTATCCTGGGTGCACAGGGAGGATTGGTGGAGGTGTCCTAGCCTGTGCTGGTTCTCTGCCCTTAGGCCTTGAAGGACAGATCAAGATATAGGAATCTCAACTCCCTCTCCAGCACCATGTCGAAAGCACACAATGCTGATATTGTACACTATTTTTCTCCTATTTTCTACCCAAAGCTTAACGCTACTCTATTCGGACTTAAAAAAAAAACAAACAAAGAAACAAAAAAGGAAAATCATGGAAGAAACTAACCAGTTCTCTTGGAGAATGAGAGGATTATAAAAAACAAAAGAATACTAAGCCACCACAAGGAGAGAGAGACACAAAACAAAAAGGCTACGGCACCCGGTATTCCCAGGCAGTCTCCCATCCAAGTAGGAACCAGGCCCGACCCTGCTTAGCTTCCCAGATCAGACGAGATCGGGCGCGTTCAGGGTGGTGTGGCCTTAGACTTGGGCGGCTGTCTCCCAGGCGCCCCAAAAGAATGCGGCTGCACTCCCCAGCCTGCCAAGGAGCCCAGCCGAGCACAGCCCATTAACAGCGACTATATCAGCTTGGCGGCCGCTGAGGCTGCAACGGCTTTGGTGGTGATGGTCAGAGAAGGCATTCGAGCCCATTCCCACAATGCCCATGTCGGAGAAGAGAGAAGGGCGAGCTTGCCACCATGGAAGATGCTCCTGGGTCGCTGGAGACCAGGGAACTCGTAATTTAGAACTTGGAACTTGGGTCTTGTTGCTGTGCCAGGAGGGAAGCTGGGGGTTTGGGGGCGGTAACAGTTGCGGAGCTAGAATCCTCTTGGGCTCTGTATCTTCAGTTCCTTCCATGGGGTCACAGGGCCACCCACCTGTCCCAGTATCAAGGAAGACCCAAGGGCCACCTGCCTTCCCCATCCATGGCCAACTCTTAGTCTCATCCTGCACTAACCCTGGGGACTATGCAAACACACACACATGGGGAAGGAGGGAGGGAGAGAGAGAGAGAGTGCGAGGAACACTGGCTGCTGAGCACACAAGCACACTGTAACACAAGCATTCCTACATAGACAGACAGCACACAGGCACACGAATACACAGACAACAATATCCTGCTTGTTTCTGGGATCACTACTCCGGTGTTAGCCCTCTTCGATGGCTTCCTGCCTGTGTGAGGCCTCTGAGCAGTGGGTTAACTTCGAAGGATGTCACGGTGGGTTGCGGGTGTGTTGATGGAGTGTCAGTATCCTGGGTGCACAGGGAGGATTGGTGGAGGTGTCCTAGCCTGTGCTGGTTCTCTGCCCTTAGGCCTTGAAGGACAGATCAAGATATAGGAATCTCAACTCCCTCTCCAGCACCATGTCGAAAGCACACAATGCTGATATTGTACACTATTTTTCTCCTATTTTCTACCCAAAGCCTAACCCTACTCTATTCGGACTTAAAAAAAAAAAACAAACAAAGAAACAAAAAAGGAAAATCATGGAAGAAACTAACCAGTTCTCTTGGAGAATGAGAGGATTATAAAAAACAAAAGAATACTAAGCCACCACAAGGAGAGAGAGACACCAAACAAAAAGTCTACGGCACCCGGTATTCCCAGGCAGTCTCCCATCCAAGTACGAACCAGGCCCGACCCTGCTTAGCTTCCCAGATCAGACGAGATCGGGCCGCGTTCAGGGTGGTGTGGCCTTAGACTTGGGCGGCTGTCTCCCAGGCGCCCCAAAGAATGCGGCTGCACTCCCCAGCCTGCCAAGGAGCCCAGCCGAGCACAGCCCATTAACAGCGACTATATCAGCTTGGTGGCCGCTGAGGCTGCAGCGGCTTTGGTGGTGATGGACAGAGAAGGCCTTCGAGCCCCATCCCACTATGCCCATGTCGGAGAAGAGAGAAGGGCGAGCTTGCCACCATGGAAGATGCTCCTGGGTCGCTGGAGACCAGGGAACTCGGAATTTAGAACTTGGAACTTGGGTCTTGTTGCTGTGCCAGGAGGGAAGCTGGGGGTTTGGGGGCGGTAACAGTTGCGGAGCTAGAATCCTCTTGGGCTCTGTATCTTCAGTTCCTTCCATGGGGTCACAGGGCCACCCACCTGTCCCAGTATCAAGGAAGACCCAAGGGCCACCTGCCTTCCCCATCCATGGCCAACTCTTAGTCTCATCGTGCACTAACCCTGGGGACTATGCAAACGCACACACATGGGGAAGGAGGGAGGGAGAGAGAGAGAGAGTGCGAGGAACACTGGCTGCTGAGCACACAAGCACACTGTAACACAAGCATTCCTACATAGACAGACAGCACACAGGCACACGAATACACAGACAACAATATCCTGCTTGTTTCTGGGATCACTACTCCGGTGTTAGCCCTCTTCGATGGCTTCCTGCCTGTGTGAGGCCTCTGAGCAGTGGGTTAACTTCGAAGGATGTCACGGTGGGTTGCGGGTGTGTTGATGGAGTGTCAGTATCCTGGGTGCACAGGGAGGATTGGTGGAGGTGTCCTAGCCTGTGCTGGTTCTCTGCCCTTAGGCCTTGAAGGACAGACCAAAATATAGGAATCTCAACTCCCTCTCCAGCACCATGTCGAAAGCACACAATGCTGATATTGTACACTATTTTTCTCCAATTTTCTACCAAAAGCCTAACCCTACTCTATTCGGACTTAAAAAAAAAAACAAACAAAGAAACAAAAAAGGAAAATCATGGAAGAAACTAACCAGTTCTCTTGGAGAATGAGAGGATTATAAAAAACAAAAGAATACTAAGCCACCACAAGGAGAGAGAGACACAAAACAAAAAGTCTACGGCACCCGGTATTCCCAGGCAGTCTCCCATCCAAGTACGAACCAGGCCCGACCCTGCTTAGCTTCCCAGATCAGACGAGATCGGGCGCGTTCAGGGTGGTGTGGCCTTAGACTTGGGCGGCTGTCTCCCAGGCGCCCCAAAAGAATGCGGCTGCACTCCCCAGCCTGCCAAGGAGCCCAGCCGAGCACAGCCCATTAACAGCGACTATATCAGCTTGGTGGCCGCTGAGGCTGCAGCGGCTTTGGTGGTGATGGACAGAGAAGGCCTTCGAGCCCCATCCCACTATGCCCATGTCGGAGAAGAGAGAAGGGCGAGCTTGCCACCATGGAAGATGCTCCTGGGTCGCTGGAGACCAGGGAACTCGGAATTTAGAACTTGGAACTTGGGTCTTGTTGCTGTGCCAGGAGGGAAGCTGGGGGTTTGGGGGGCGGTAACAGTTGCGGAGCTAGAATCCTCTTGGGCTCTGTATCTTCAGTTCCTTCCATGGGGTCACAGGGCCACCCACCTGTCCCAGTATCAAGGAAGACCCAAGGGCCACCTGCCTTCCCCATCCATGGCCAACTCTTAGTCTCATCCTGCACTAACCCTGGGGACTATGCAAACGCACACACATGGGGAAGGAGGGAGGGAGAGAGAGAGAGAGTGCGAGGAACACTGGCTGCTGAGCACACAAGCACACTGTAACACAAGCATTCCTACATAGACAGACAGCACACAGGCACACGAATACACAGACAACAATATCCTGCTTGTTTCTGGGATCACTACTCCGGTGTTAGCCCTCTTCGATGGCTTCCTGCCTGTGTGAGGCCTCTGAGCAGTGGGTTAACTTCGAAGGATGTCACGGTGGGTTGCGGGTGTGTTGATGGAGTGTCAGTATCCTGGGTGCACAGGGAGGATTGGTGGAGGTGTCCTAGCCTGTGCTGGTTCTCTGCCCTTAGGCCTTGAAGGACAGACCAAGATATAGGAATCTCAACTCCCTCTCCAGCACCATGTCGAAAGCACACAATGCTGATATTGTACACTATTTTTCTCCAATTTTCTACCCAAAGCCTAACCCTACTCTATTCGGACTTAAAAAAAAAAACAAACAAAGAAACAAAAAAGGAAAATCATGGAAGAAACTAACCAGTTCTCTTGGAGAATGAGAGGATTATAAAAAACAAAAGAATACTAAGCCACCACAAGGAGAGAGAGACACCAAACAAAAAGTCTACGGCACCCGGTATTCCCAGGCAGTCTCCCATCCAAGTACGAACCAGGCCCGACCCTGCTTAGCTTCCCAGATCAGACGAGATCGGGCGCGTTCAGGGTGGTGTGGCCTTAGACTTGGGCGGCTGTCTCCCAGGCGCCCCAAAAGAATGCGGCTGCACTCCCCAGCCTGCCAAGGAGCCCAGCCGAGCACAGCCCATTAACAGCGACTATATCAGCTTGGCGGCCGCTGAGGCTGCAGCGGCTTTGGTGGTGATGGTCAGAGAAGGCCTTCGAGCCCCATCCCACAATGCCCATGTCGGAGAAGAGAGAAGGGCGAGCTTGCCACCATGGAAGATGCTCCTGGGTCGCTGGAGACCAGGGAACTCGGAATTTAGAACTTGGAACTTGGGTCTTGTTGCTGTGCCAGGAGGGAAGCTGGGGGTTTGGGGGGCGGTAACAGTTGCGGAGCTAGAATCCTCTTGGGCTCTGTATCTTCAGTTCCTTCCATGGGGTCACAGGGCCACCCACCTGTCCCAGTATCAAGGAAGACCCAAGGGCCACCTGCCTTCCCCATCCATGGCCAACTCTTAGTCTCATCCTGCACTAACCCTGGGGACTATGCAAACGCACACACATGGGGAAGGAGGGAGGGAGAGAGAGAGAGAGTGCGAGGAACACTGGCTGCTGAGCACACAAGCACACTGTAACACAAGCATTCCTACATAGACAGACAGCACACAGGCACACGAATACACAGACAACAATATCCTGCTTGTTTCTGGGATCACTACTCCGGTGTTAGCCCTCTTCGATGGCTTCCTGCCTGTGTGAGGCCTCTGAGCAGTGGGTTAACTTCGAAGGATGTCACGGTGGGTTGCGGGTGTGTTGATGGAGTGTCAGTATCCTGGGTGCACAGGGAGGATTGGTGGAGGTGTCCTAGCCTGTGCTGGTTCTCTGCCCTTAGGCCTTGAAGGACAGATCAAGATATAGGAATCTCAACTCCCTCTCCAGCACCATGTCGAAAGCACACAATGCTGATATTGTACACTATTTTTCTCCAATTTTCTACCCAAAGCCTAACCCTACTCTATTCGGACTTAAAAAAAAAAACAAACAAAGAAACAAAAAAGGAAAATCATGGAAGAAACTAACCAGTTCTCTTGGAGAATGAGAGGATTATAAAAAACAAAAGAATACTAAGCCACCACAAGGAGAGAGAGACACAAAACAAAAAGGCTACAGCACCCGGTATTCCCAGGCAGTCTCCCATCCAAGTACGAACCAGGCCCGACCCTGCTTAGCTTCCCAGATCAGACGATTTCGGGCGCGTTCAGGGTGGTGTGGCCTTAGACTTGGGCGGCTGTCTCCCAGGCGCCCCAAAAGAATGCGGCTGCACTCCCCAGCCTGCCAAGGAGCCCAGCCGAGCACAGCCCATTAACAGCGACTATATCAGCTTGGCGGCCGCTGAGGCTGCAACGGCTTTGGTGGTGATGGTCAGAGAAGGCATTCGAGCCCATTCCCACAATGCCCATGTCGGAGAAGAGAGAAGGGCGAGCTTGCCACCATGGAAGATGCTCCTGGGTCGCTGGAGACCAGGGAACTCGTAATTTAGAACTTGGAACTTGGGTCTTGTTGCTGTGCCAGGAGGGAAGCTGGGGGTTTGGGGGCGGTAACAGTTGCGGAGCTAGAATCCTCTTGGGCTCTGTATCTTCAGTTCCTTCCATGGGGTCACAGGGCCACCCACCTGTCCCAGTATCAAGGAAGACCCAAGGGCCACCTGCCTTCCCCATCCATGGCCAACTCTTAGTCTCATCCTGCACTAACCCTGGGGACTATGCAAACGCACACACATGGGGAAGGAGGGAGGGAGAGAGAGAGAGAGTGCGAGGAACACTGGCTGCTGAGCACACAAGCACACTGTAACACAAGCATTCCTACATAGACAGACAGCACACAGGCACACGAATACACAGACAACAATATCCTGCTTGTTTCTGGGATCACTACTCCGGTGTTAGCCCTCTTCGATGGCTTCCTGCCTGTGTGAGGCCTCTGAGCAGTGGGTTAACTTCGAAGGATGTCACGGTGGGTTGCGGGTGTGTTGATGGAGTGTCAGTATCCTGGGTGCACAGGGAGGATTGGTGGAGGTGTCCTAGCCTGTGCTGGTTCTCTGCCCTTAGGCCTTGAAGGACAGATCAAGATATAGGAATCTCAACTCCCTCTCCAGCACCATGTCGAAAGCACACAATGCTGATATTGTACACTATTTTTCTCCAATTTTCTACCCAAAGCCTAACCCTACTCTATTCGGACTTAAAAAAAAAAACAAACAAAGAAACAAAAAAGGAAAATCATGGAAGAAACTAACCAGTTCTCTTGGAGAATGAGAGGATTATAAAAAACAAAAGAATACTAAGCCACCACAAGGAGAGAGAGACACCAAACAAAAAGTCTACGGCACCCGGTATTCCCAGGCAGTCTCCCATCCAAGTACGAACCAGGCCCTACCCTTCTTAGCTTCCGAGATCAGACGAGATCTGGCTCGTTCAGGGTGGTGTGGCCTTAGACTTGGGCGGCTGTCTCCCAGGCGCCCCAAAGAATGCGGCTGCACTCCCCAGCCTGCCAAGGAGCCCAGCCGAGCACAGCCCATTAACAGCGACTATATCAGCTTGGTGGCCGCTGAGGCTGCAGCGGCTTTGGTGGTGATGGACAGAGAAGGCCTTCGAGCCCCATCCCACTATGCCCATGTCGGAGAAGAGAGAAGGGCGAGCTTGCCACCATGGAAGATGCTCCTGGGTCGCTGGAGACCAGGGAACTCGGAATTTAGAACTTGGAACTTGGGTCTTGTTGCTGTGCCAGGAGGGAAGCTGGGGGTTTGGGGGCGGTAACAGTTGCGGAGCTAGAATCCTCTTGGGCTCTGTATCTTCAGTTCCTTCCATGGGGTCACAGGGCCACCCACCTGTCCCAGTATCAAGGAAGACCCAAGGGCCACCTGCCTTCCCCATCCATGGCCAACTCTTAGTCTCATCCTGCACTAACCCTGGGGACTATGCAAACGCACACACATGGGGAAGGAGGGAGGGAGAGAGAGAGAGAGTGCGAGGAACACTGGCTGCTGAGCACACAAGCACACTGTAACACAAGCATTCCTACATAGACAGACAGCACACAGGCACACGAATACACAGACAACAATATCCTGCTTGTTTCTGGGATCACTACTCCGGTGTTAGCCCTCTTCGATGGCTTCCTGCCTGTGTGAGGCCTCTGAGCAGTGGGTTAACTTCGAAGGATGTCACGGTGGGTTGCGGGTGTGTTGATGGAGTGTCAGTATCCTGGGTGCACAGGGAGGATTGGTGGAGGTGTCCTAGCCTGTGCTGGTTCTCTGCCCTTAGGCCTTGAAGGACAGACCAAGATATAGGAATCTCAACTCCCTCTCCAGCACCATGTCGAAAGCACACAATGCTGATATTGTACACTATTTTTCTCCAATTTTCTACCCAAAGCCTAACCCTACTCTATTCGGACTTAAAAAAAAAAACAAACAAAGAAACAAAAAAGGAAAATCATGGAAGAAACTAACCAGTTCTCTTGGAGAATGAGAGGATTATAAAAAACAAAAGAATACTAAGCCACCACAAGGAGAGAGAGACACCAAACAAAAAGGCTACGGCACCCGGTATTCCCAGGCAGTCTCCCATCCAAGTACGAACCAGGCCCGACCCTGCTTAGCTTCCGAGATCAGACGAGATCTGGCTCGTTCAGGGTGGTGTGGCCTTAGACTTGGGCGGCTGTCTCCCAGGCGCCCCAAAAGAATGCGGCTGCACTCCCCAGCCTGCCAAGGAGCCCAGCCGAGCACAGCCCATTAACAGCGACTATATCAGCTTGGCGGCCGCTGAGGCTGCAGCGGCTTTGGTGGTGATGGTCAGAGAAGGCCTTCGAGCCCCATCCCACAATGCCCATGTCGGAGAAGAGAGAAGGGCGAGCTTGCCACCATGGAAGATGCTCCTGGGTCGCTGGAGACCAGGGAACTCGGAATTTAGAACTTGGAACTTGGGTCTTGTTGCTGTGCCAGGAGGGAAGCTGGGGGTTTGGGGGCGGTAACAGTTGCGGAGCTAGAATCCTCTTGGGCTCTGTATCTTCAGTTCCTTCCATGGGGTCACAGGGCCACCCACCTGTCCCAGTATCAAGGAAGACCCAAGGGCCACCTGCCTTCCCCATCCATGGCCAACTCTTAGTCTCATCCTGCACTAACCCTGGGGACTATGCAAACGCACACACATGGGGAAGGAGGGAGGGAGAGAGAGAGAGAGTGCGAGGAACACTGGCTGCTGAGCACACAAGCACACTGTAACACAAGCATTCCTACATAGACAGACAGCACACAGGCACACGAATACACAGACAACAATATCCTGCTTGTTTCTGGGATCACTACTCCGGTGTTAGCCCTCTTCGATGGCTTCCTGCCTGTGT
Organism: Cricetiscus sungorus; assembly: GCA_030556225.1. Taxonomy (NCBI): domain Eukaryota; kingdom Metazoa; phylum Chordata; class Mammalia; order Rodentia; family Cricetidae; genus Cricetiscus; species Cricetiscus sungorus. Next base: position 5,535 of record JANBXA010000500.1, on the reverse strand, counting down.
GAGGCCTCTGAGCAGTGGGTTAACTTCGAAGGATGTCACGGTGGGTTGCGGGTGTGTTGATGGAGTGTCAGTATCCTGGGTGCACAGGGAGGATTGGTGGAGGTGTCCTAGCCTGTGCTGGTTCTCTGCCCTTAGGCCTTGAAGGACAGATCAAGATATAGGAATCTCAACTCCCTCTCCAGCACCATGTCGAAAGCACACAATGCTGATATTGTACACTATTTTTCTCCTATTTTCTACCCAAAGCCTAACCCTACTCTATTCGGACTTAAAAAAAAAAACAAACAAAGAAACAAAAAAGGAAAATCATGGAAGAAACTAACCAGTTCTCTTGGAGAATGAGAGGATTATAAAAAACAAAAGAATACTAAGCCACCACAAGGAGAGAGAGACACAAAACAAAAAGTCTACGGCACCCGGTATTCCCAGGCAGTCTCCCATCCAAGTACGAACCAGGCCCGACCCTGCTTAGCTTCCCAGATCAGACGAGATCGGGCGCGTTCAGGGTGGTGTGGCCTTAGACTTGGGCGGCTGTCTCCCAGGCGCCCCAAAGAATGCGGCTGCACTCCCCAGCCTGCCAAGGAGCCCAGCCGAGCACAGCCCATTAACAGCGACTATATCAGCTTGGCGGCCGCTGAGGCTGCAGCGGCTTTGGTGGTGATGGTCAGAGAAGGCATTCGAGCCCATTCCCACAATGCCCATGTCGGAGAAGAGAGAAGGGCGAGCTTGCCACCATGGAAGATGCTCCTGGGTCGCTGGAGACCAGGGAACTCGGAATTTAGAACTTGGAACTTGGGTCTTGTTGCTGTGCCAGGAGGGAAGCTGGGGGTTTGGGGGCGGTAACAGTTGCGGAGCTAGAATCCTCTTGGGCTCTGTATCTTCAGTTCCTTCCATGGGGTCACAGGGCCACCCACCTGTCCCAGTATCAAGGAAGACCCAAGGGCCACCTGCCTTCCCCATCCATGGCCAACTCTTAGTCTCATCGTGCACTAACCCTGGGGACTATGCAAACACACACACATGGGGAAGGAGGGAGGGAGAGAGAGAGAGAGTGCGAGGAACACTGGCTGCTGAGCACACAAGCACACTGTAACACAAGCATTCCTACATAGACAGACAGCACACAGGCACACGAATACACAGACAACAATATCCTGCTTGTTTCTGGGATCACTACTCCGGTGTTAGCCCTCTTCGATGGCTTCCTGCCTGTGTGAGGCCTCTGAGCAGTGGGTTAACTTCGAAGGATGTCACGGTGGGTTGCGGGTGTGTTGATGGAGTGTCAGTATCCTGGGTGCACAGGGAGGATTGGTGGAGGTGTCCTAGCCTGTGCTGGTTCTCTGCCCTTAGGCCTTGAAGGACAGATCAAGATATAGGAATCTCAACTCCCTCTCCAGCACCATGTCGAAAGCACACAATGCTGATATTGTACACTATTTTTCTCCAATTTTCTACCCAAAGCCTAACCCTATTCTATTCGGACTTAAAAAAAAAACAAACAAAGAAACAAAAAAGGAAAATCATGGAAGAAACTAACCAGTTCTCTTGGAGAATGAGAGGATTATAAAAAACAAAAGAATACTAAGCCACCACAAGGAGAGAGAGACACCAAACAAAAAGTCTACGGCACCCGGTATTCCCAGGCAGTCTCCCATCCAAGTACGAACCAGGCCCGACCCTGCTTAGCTTCCCAGATCAGACGAGATCGGGCGCGTTCAGGGTGGTGTGGCCTTAGACTTGGGCGGCTGTCTCCCAGGCGCCCCAAAAGAATGCGGCTGCACTCCCCAGCCTGCCAAGGAGCCCAGCCGAGCACAGCCCATTAACAGCGACTATATCAGCTTGGTGGCCGCTGAGGCTGCAGCGGCTTTGGTGGTGATGGTCAGAGAAGGCCTTCGAGCCCCATCCCACAATGCCCATGTCGGAGAAGAGAGAAGGGCGAGCTTGCCACCATGGAAGATGCTCCTGGGTCGCTGGAGACCAGGGAACTCGGAATTTAGAACTTGGAACTTGGGTCTTGTTGCTGTGCCAGGAGGGAAGCTGGGGGTTTGGGGGCGGTAACAGTTGCGGAGCTAGAATCCTCTTGGGCTCTGTATCTTCAGTTCCTTCCATGGGGTCACAGGGCCACCCACCTGTCCCAGTATCAAGGAAGACCCAAGGGCCACCTGCCTTCCCCATCCATGGCCAACTCTTAGTCTCATCCTGCACTAACCCTGGGGACTATGCAAACGCACACACATGGGGAAGGAGGGAGGGAGAGAGAGAGAGAGTGCGAGGAACACTGGCTGCTGAGCACACAAGCACACTGTAACACAAGCATTCCTACATAGACAGACAGCACACAGGCACACGAATACACAGACAACAATATCCTGCTTGTTTCTGGGATCACTACTCCGGTGTTAGCCCTCTTCGATGGCTTCCTGCCTGTGTGAGGCCTCTGAGCAGTGGGTTAACTTCGAAGGATGTCACGGTGGGTTGCGGGTGTGTTGATGGAGTGTCAGTATCCTGGGTGCACAGGGAGGATTGGTGGAGGTGTCCTAGCCTGTGCTGGTTCTCTGCCCTTAGGCCTTGAAGGACAGATCAAGATATAGGAATCTCAACTCCCTCTCCAGCACCATGTCGAAAGCACACAATGCTGATATTGTACACTATTTTTCTCCAATTTTCTACCCAAAGCCTAACCCTACTCTATTCGGACTTAAAAAAAAAAACAAACAAAGAAACAAAAAAGGAAAATCATGGAAGAAACTAACCAGTTCTCTTGGAGAATGAGAGGATTATAAAAAACAAAAGAATACTAAGCCACCACAAGGAGAGAGAGACACAAAACAAAAAGTCTACGGCACCCGGTATTCCCAGGCAGTCTCCCATCCAAGTACGAACCAGGCCCGACCCTGCTTAGCTTCCCAGATCAGACGATTTCGGGCGCGTTCAGGGTGGTGTGGCCTTAGACTTGGGCGGCTGTCTCCCAGGCGCCCCAAAAGAATGCGGCTGCACTCCCCAGCCTGCCAAGGAGCCCAGCCGAGCACAGCCCATTAACAGCGACTATATCAGCTTGGCGGCCGCTGAGGCTGCAACGGCTTTGGTGGTGATGGTCAGAGAAGGCATTCGAGCCCATTCCCACAATGCCCATGTCGGAGAAGAGAGAAGGGCGAGCTTGCCACCATGGAAGATGCTCCTGGGTCGCTGGAGACCAGGGAACTCGGAATTTAGAACTTGGAACTTGGGTCTTGTTGCTGTGCCAGGAGGGAAGCTGGGGGTTTGGGGGCGGTAACAGTTGCGGAGCTAGAATCCTCTTGGGCTCTGTATCTTCAGTTCCTTCCATGGGGTCACAGGGCCACCCACCTGTCCCAGTATCAAGGAAGACCCAAGGGCCACCTGCCTTCCCCATCCATGGCCAACTCTTAGTCTCATCGTGCACTAACCCTGGGGACTATGCAAACGCACACACATGGGGAAGGAGGGAGGGAGAGAGAGAGAGAGTGCGAGGAACACTGGCTGCTGAGCACACAAGCACACTGTAACACAAGCATTCCTACATAGACAGACAGCACACAGGCACACGAATACACAGACAACAATATCCTGCTTGTTTCTGGGATCACTACTCCGGTGTTAGCCCTCTTCGATGGCTTCCTGCCTGTGTGAGGCCTCTGAGCAGTGGGTTAACTTCGAAGGATGTCACGGTGGGTTGCGGGTGTGTTGATGGAGTGTCAGTATCCTGGGTGCACAGGGAGGATTGGTGGAGGTGTCCTAGCCTGTGCTGGTTCTCTGCCCTTAGGCCTTGAAGGACAGACCAAGATATAGGAATCTCAACTCCCTCTCCAGCACCATGTCGAAAGCACACAATGCTGATATTGTACACTATTTTTCTCCAATTTTCTACCCAAAGCCTAACCCTACTCTATTCGGACTTAAAAAAAAAAACAAACAAAGAAACAAAAAAGGAAAATCATGGAAGAAACTAACCAGTTCTCTTGGAGAATGAGAGGATTATAAAAAACAAAAGAATACTAAGCCACCACAAGGAGAGAGAGACACCAAACAAAAAGTCTACGGCACCCGGTATTCCCAGGCAGTCTCCCATCCAAGTACGAACCAGGCCCTACCCTTCTTAGCTTCCGAGATCAGACGAGATCTGGCTCGTTCAGGGTGGTGTGGCCTTAGACTTGGGCGGCTGTCTCCCAGGCGCCCCAAAGAATGCGGCTGCACTCCCCAGCCTGCCAAGGAGCCCAGCCGAGCACAGCCCATTAACAGCGACTATATCAGCTTGGCGGCCTCGGCGGCTGCAGCGGCTTTGGTGGTGATTGTCAGAGAAGGCCTTCGAGCCCCATCCCACAATGCCCATGTCGGAGAAGAGAGAAGGGCGAGCTTGCCACCATGGAAGATGCTCCTGGGTCGCTGGAGACCAGGGAACTCGGAATTTAGAACTTGGAACTTGGGTCTTGTTGCTGTGCCAGGAGGGAAGCTGGGGGTTTGGGGGCGGTAACAGTTGCGGAGCTAGAATCCTCTTGGGCTCTGTATCTTCAGTTCCTTCCATGGGGTCACAGGGCCACCCACCTGTCCCAGTATCAAGGAAGACCCAAGGGCCACCTGCCTTCCCCATCCATGGCCAACTCTTAGTCTCATCCTGCACTAACCCTGGGGACTATGCAAACGCACACACATGGGGAAGGAGGGAGGGAGAGAGAGAGAGAGTGCGAGGAACACTGGCTGCTGAGCACACAAGCACACTGTAACACAAGCATTCCTACATAGACAGACAGCACACAGGCACACGAATACACAGACAACAATATCCTGCTTGTTTCTGGGATCACTACTCCGGTGTTAGCCCTCTTCGATGGCTTCCTGCCTGTGTGAGGCCTCTGAGCAGTGGGTTAACTTCGAAGGATGTCACGGTGGGTTGCGGGTGTGTTGATGGAGTGTCAGTATCCTGGGTGCACAGGGAGGATTGGTGGAGGTGTCCTAGCCTGTGCTGGTTCTCTGCCCTTAGGCCTTGAAGGACAGATCAAGATATAGGAATCTCAACTCCCTCTCCAGCACCATGTCGAAAGCACACAATGCTGATATTGTACACTATTTTTCTCCAATTTTCTACCCAAAGCCTAACCCTACTCTATTCGGACTTAAAAAAAAAAAACAAACAAAGAAACAAAAAAGGAAAATCATGGAAGAAACTAACCAGTTCTCTTGGAGAATGAGAGGATTATAAAAAACAAAAGAATACTAAGCCACCACAAGGAGAGAGAGACACAAAACAAAAAGTCTACGGCACCCGGTATTCCCAGGCAGTCTCCCATCCAAGTACGAACCAGGCCCGACCCTGCTTAGCTTCCGAGATCAGACGAGATCGGGCGCGTTCAGGGTGGTGTGGCCTTAGACTTGGGCGGCTGTCTCCCAGGCGCCCCAAAGAATGCGGCTGCACTCCCCAGCCTGCCAAGGAGCCCAGCCGAGCACAGCCCATTAACAGCGACTATATCAGCTTGGTGGCCGCTGAGGCTGCAGCGGCTTTGGTGGTGATGGTCAGAGAAG